>VZTY01029714.1:114227-182786 GCA_013400935.1 Turnix velox | reverse complement strand
TCTCCAGTGCAGAAGTACCCTGTGGTCTTGTGTATGTCTGGGCCGCATCATCACAGGAATCCACAGAACTGGGATGAGCTCAAGTGACTCCAGCCGGTCACAGCTCCGGCTGGAGACAATGTTATTCTGGTGGATGATGCAAGCAGAGGCTGCAGAGAAGGCTGTGTTTACTGAAAAAATCTGCTTGCCATGCACCACTTGAATGTGTGGTTGGAGGCTGCTGGTAGGTGCTTCTGTCATGGTGAGGACTGGGACAGGCTTTCTTGATCTCTAAGGAGGAGACGGTTGTGACATTTGATTTGAGTGTAGCTCTGAAGCCACTGAGTTCCTCTGGTTGAGAAACTCTGTGAGGATGAACCTTGCCTAAGGCTGTATTTCAGCCATGTCCAGGCAGTGCTGTGCAGACAGAGCATACAGCAATTCCTTGCAGTGTGTCCGGCCTTTCCCAGAGTCTTTTGACCAGAGTCTGGGGAGCCAGCAGACCTGCTTCAGCCCTGTGGTACATCCTATGCTCTTTGGATTTGATTTGGGTCTCATTTATTTGAAGGTCTTCCCTTCTCCCGGCAGCTTCGCACCGCACTCCAGAGAGTGCCCAACACTGCTGCTTTGAGTCTGCACTCTCCCACTCCTGCTCTTCCCCCTTTCTCAGGCAGAAGCCAGTGAAGAAATGGTGTTCACTGGAACACTGAAAACATGCATTGAAAATACGTGCCTAATGCATGGCAGCAGCCAAAGAAGACAGCGCAATGCTGTAGCACCTTGCTGCAATGCAAAGACCTACACTTACCTGGAATACAGCTTTCAGACCTGGGCACTGTGTCAGGATGGCTCTGACACGTGTGGCATTTCCCCCACGGATTGTCAGAGATCAGGAGCTGCTGCTTAATTATACTGGAATTATAAGCAAGTGATATAATAAGCAAGGGGGCTGAGAGAGCTGGCGGGGTTCAGCCTGGAGAGGACAAGGCTGCAGTGTCCCTTCCAGTCCCTAAAGATCATGCAGTGATAGGATGAAGGGTAATGGCTTCAAATTTGAAGAGGGCAGATTTAGGTGAGATCTCAGGGAGAAATTCTTTGCTGGGAGAAGGTGAGCCCCTGGCCCAGGCTGCCCAGAGAAGCTGTGTATGCCCCATTACTGGAGTAGTTCAAAGCCAGGTTAGACAGCAATGTGAGCTGGTGGGAGGTGTCCCCGCCCAGGGCAGAAGGTGAAACTGAATGAGCTTGAAGTTCCCTTCCAATCCAAACCATTCGGTAATTCTATAAAGATTCCTGCCCTGAGGGATGTAGGAACAATCTGACCATTTTCTCTTTGGGGACACATTCTGTGGTTTCAGCCCTTCGTTACACTCAGTTCAGATCCAAATCCCAAAGCATGGCAGTGGCTTTGAACTTGAAGTGATGTGTCCACTGCAGGACATTGGCCAGACTACATTTTTTGGGAGCTGCCCCAGGCAGAGGTCACCACCATCAGAATCTCACACTGGTCAGACACTGAGCAAGATCAAATATAGGCACTGCTAGAGCCGCAGAACCAAAATGTGGTGCATTTGCTTATTGGTGTAGATTTTTTAGTCATGGGGCAGGGTGAAGCCTTGTGGTGCCCTGCAGGGAGAGTGGCCTCAGCATCAGCATGGACTCATTTGCGTGCCAGACATACATTTATCTGAGGAGAAAGAGGACTAATGGCCCCCAAAACTGTTTTGTCCCTCCATCTTTAATAGCAGTCCCCCACCACAGAGCCAGCTCCCTTCCTGGTGGTGCTGGGACATCTGAAGCCACCTTTTAAAGATATACTGGCTGAAGAAAAGCCGACCAACTTATAGAGTAGTTACACCACTCCTTTAGTCCTACCTGGGGCCACAAGCTGCCTAGTAGTGTACTCAGCAGCTCCTGATGGTGGCTCTAATGACGATGAGAAATTTGGTCCTCATTTCTATCCATTGTGAGCAAGAAGCCATTGTCAGGGAGCAGGGGGACCCTGCTGGTTCAGCCAAGGTCACCCAAGTGTCGCTCGCAGAGTGACCATAGCAGTTTGCAGTGCCAAGGTGAATACAAGGAGGTGCTGGAAAGCCAAGAAATAGGGTCAGCACTGCAGACAGGCACTGGTGTACCTGCAGCATAACCTGATCAAGGAGCAGGGGTGACAGCCTGGGGTGAAATGGGGCTTCTTTGCCAGGGAACAGTCACACGGATCAGATGTCCCATGTGCTGGCTCTGGTGAGTTTGCTGCATGTTGATGTCTCCACCGGGCAGGCCCAGGTGTGTGGGATGCGCTTTCCCACACTTTCTAGCAAAATTCTGCTTTTACTTTCAAAATAATTCTCATGGAAGCATGAGAGAAGGGCGTACAAGGGCTGGGGGAGGGTTATGGACAAGAGGGAATTGATGTGGCTTTGCTTTGCAAAGATTCAGAATGGAAGAGGGAGGGGAATCTGGGGAGGGTAATAGGGCAAACAAAGAGTCCCATCCTATTGCACCTCTGTAAGGGAACCCCAGGTGTCCCACATAAACCTCATGGTTTGCTGCTGCCCCCCACCCTCTGCTAGTTGCTTTTGTTTTCATTGCAGAAACTTGGAGATTTAAAAAAAGAGAAAAGAAAGAAAAAAAAAGAGAAAAAAAAAGTGGGTGGGATTTGAAGAGGAAAACTAATATGATTAAGGCAGGATTTGGATACTGTCGGAGAGCTGCCGTAGGAGGTGGGAATTAGCAGTAACAGCTGCCGTGCTTCCCATTAGAGGAGACTGGGAAGAAGGTCCCTGAAAGGATGGGTCTCTGGCAGGCTGGGAGAGCAGTGGCGGCAGCGAGCCCAGTGGCGTACGTGTCCCAGGGTAAGTGACAGTGGCACCGGCAGCCCTTAGCCCGGGTGGCCCTGGGCTTCCCACACCTGGATGGCGAGGGGTGCAGGTGGCTGGGGAGGGATGGGAAATGGGGAGCAGCTGGGGAAATGCTTGAGGGAAAGAGCTGCTTCTCGGGGGGGCTTCTGTGAGCTCCTGAGAGAAATCATAACCAGACAGGGAAGTTTAGGTGTGTTTAGAGGGGAGGCTGGCTGCAGGAGTTCCTCCAGGGGCTGGGATATTTAGGGAAAGGTCCTTGGACTCCCATAGACATTTTCTGGCACATAACTGGCTGGAATGGCATGATGCTTGGTTGTGGAAAGTTAAACTGCGTCCACCTGCTCCCTGCTTCAGACTGAGCACAAAATGTTTTGTGTGCTGTGGTGGTTTGTTTGAGTCAGCCGGCAAGTTTCAGAAGTGATAGAGATGGAGGTGTAAGCTAGACCTCCAGTCTCTGGCTTCTTCTCTTTCTTGATGAAGAATAATGAAAACAAAGCCAGGAAAAACTGTGTGCTGAAAAGAAGGTGTTAGAAAGTGCTACACTTGACACAGGACTACCTGTCTTACCACTTACAATGAATACCTCACACTTGTCCTCCAGCTCCACTTTCAAAAGTGAGTTCTGAAAAATCAGAACAACACAATATCCCATATAATCTGAAAACACGTTCTGTGCCAGCCATTAAAGCTGAGGGGTACTAAAGACGTGGCATACCAAATACTAATCTTTGATCTTGTCAGGAAAAAAAATGCTTGCTGGGAGAATAAAAAGAAATCTTGGCATTAGCCAAAAGGGCTGCCTGTTTATCTCAGGCTCCAAACACTGACTTCAAAGACAGCATCACCACCATCTCATCAGCAACAGCAAGCCCTGACTGGGAAGGACAAGCTCAAACCACTACATGTGGGCTGCTAAAAGGTGCCTTGTGCCTCTGCAGGCCAGAGCAAGGGGCAGCCACACAACTCTGTGCTGGCCACCAGCCCCACAGGTGATGAGTTCTGCAGGTCTGGAAGTAGAAGTTTCCTCCACTGACCAGGCTGTATGGTTTCACTGGGAATGGTGGAAGATGCTGAGTGTAGTTGCACAATCTTCTCTTCCTTCTAATTGCCACAAGACTTAAGAACAAATCTTCTCTAAATGCACCTGCTAGGGGCATCTTTGCAAGAAATGCAGCCTCTTGCAGGGCCTCTCCTCTCCCAGCCTCAGCAATTTGCTTCATATTGTGAACTTCTGCAGATTATCATGCACTGCAGAGATCGCTTATTCTCCTTCATTTAAAGGTGGTGGGAAGGGCAGCTCTGGAGCCCAGCTAATTCACGGGCTGCTGAAGTCGCTGCTTTGAGTTGAAACTGTCTAATGTTTTACAGCTGCAGGATGGAGGATTCCAGGAGAGCCCACATGGCCATCATCAGCTGGGCATGTACAACGCTGTGCTTGGTCTCCTATGCAGCTGCCTTCTCACATGGTGCCAGCCTTTCTGCCTGCACTGACATGATGCCCAGGCACCTGAGAGCACAGCTGCATGGCCCCAACAACAACTACATTACTCTCCACACCAACATGTCCTTCTACTTCCCAGGGGACAAGGTTCCAGGTCAGAATTGTAGAATAGTATCACAAAATGCATTGAGATGGAAGGGATCTTCAAAGGCCCTCTAGTCCAAACCCCTTGCAGTGAGCAGGAACATGTTGTACTAGATCAGGTTACTCAGAGCTTCATCAAGACTGGTCTTGAATGCCTCCAGGGATGCAGACTCTGCTACTTCTCCGGGCAACCTGCTCCATGGTGAAAAACAACTTCCTAAGGATGAATCTAAACCTGCCTTGCTCCAGTGTAAAACCACTGTCCCTTGTCCTGTCGCTACATGCCCTGACAAACAGTCCCTCTCCAGCTTTCCTGTAGGTCCCCTTTGGGTACTGGTAGGCTGCTATGAGGTCTCCCTGGAGCCTTTTCTTCACTTTGATGAACAGCTCCAACTCTCTCAGCCCATCCTTGTAGGAGAGGTACTCCAGCTCTCTCCTAGAGTTAGGTAAAATCTGGCCTCCTGCATGCTGCATATGCAAGACAGACCACAGAAACAAAGACAGAAGGTGTTTCTTTTGTTGCTGTGGGGTTTTCTTTTGGTTTCAGTGCCAGTTCCTGGAAACTCTATTGCAAATGACTCACCTCGTAACTATGAAACAAACCTCTTCATGTACCATGTTTTGTTTTGCAGTGACAGTGAGAAGCACCCAGGATTTTATGGGTTTTTTGCTCCAAGCTCGCAAAGTGTCTAATGATGAAATTGCTGGCACATTTGTCTTCATTCCTCCTGGTTCCAAGCTGATGACTTGTTTTGAAGATGGTGACACTGTCACCCACTCAGACAAGTCACTCAAGAGAAACCTGTCCTTTGTGTGGAAAGCACCAGTTCAGCCCATTGGAGACATCAAGTTTTTGTAAGCACACACTGATTCCTAACCAGAATTTCTGTCCTAGCTAAAGGCTTAGTTTTTATTTTCTGTCATACTTGTATGGCACAGTGGTTTATGCATCTTGAACCCCATGCATCTAAATACTTATCAAATGCTGCAACAGTATCCCAGCCAGTACATAAATCACCATTTATATTTGCTGGGTAGTGCTCCTTTTTATTTACATGGTTACTATTCTCTCAGAATAAATACAATGGGAAATGACAGCATAAGCACTTAGGAAATAGAAGAGAGATTTTTGATCAAGGTGCAGGTCTTTCTAATTAACATCACCCAAAGGGACTTCCCTGCCTAAAGAATAAACTTGTATATCACTTCTTTAAAAATATTAATTAAAATTTAATGTTTTTCTTAAAAATTAAGAAAGTTAGAAAGAGAGAGTGCACATTGGGGCAAAACTTGACATCCAGGTTCTTCACCATATTTCAAGGACTTGTGTTCTGATTTGGAATGAAATTAAATATTTTCTAGCTGGCTGTCTCAGAGGAAACACCGAGTGTTAAACTGTTATGTTTTGATTTCACAAAACTCCTGCTTAGAAGCTGCTTGGACAGATCCTTGGCTGCTTCCCAAAACATGAGCATCCTGGTGATTCAACAGAAATTAATTGAAACAAAAATATTGCCTCATAGCATTTCCAATTTTGCCTGTTGTTTTAGATCGAGAAATACTATTATAACTACATAAACCTCAGGCAACCAAATAGCTCAGCCCCAAGCCCACCAATTTCTAGCCATCTGCTTCAATGTTTCCTACACCCTCTGGTTTTTAACTCTCCAGAGCTGGTTTCTGATAGCCTCTCTCTTGTCTCCCTATCAAAGCACCTGGAAAAACTGCTTGTTGGTCTTAAAAATGCCTCATAAGAGTCAACTGGCACAGGAAAAACTGGGCTGGTCTCCCTCTTAACTAATTCTCAGCATCGGCTGAGCAATCAGCTGAAATTCTCCACAAATCTCCAGCTTAAATAAGGCTCTCTATTTTGAATGCTGAAAGGCTGGCAGTTTTGGCACCTGACAATAAGCAAAGGGTTAAGGCGAGCTCAAATATCAGAGAGGAGAGACTAAAGGGTTTTTTTCTACCTATTCTGCTCTTTGTACAAGTTACATTGACTTGTTCTAATTAGTAAATACCACTGTTGTTTCCCTGCCTACGGAAGATTATAAGCAGAGTTGGTCCAAGTTTTCCAAATGTACTTTTATCAACAAAATGACTGCAGTAGCTTATTTTTTTCTTTTTTTAGTTTAAGTTTCCATCCTTTTTTTAATAACTGATTTAATTGTGAGTAGTGATTCTTCACTCAGCATCTTTCTTATGGGACCTGGTATCTTTTGTTTGTAGTATAAACTATGTGATGGGCTAATCCTTTAAAATAGTTTCATGCTGCTTCTGCCTTTGGGTTAAAGCAGCCTTTGTGATGCGTTAAATAGTGGAATGTTTTATTAATGATACAGAGCCAGTAAATTCTTGCCTAATTACGTTTTAACAGCATCTCCATAGTCCAGTCATACTTTGTTTACTGGGTAAAGATTGAATCTGCAATCGTGGCTCAGAGAGGGCACTACAAAACGATTGATGGCAGCGACAAGAAGCTTGACCCCATGAGCCCTGAGCCCCAGCAGGGACCAGCTGACACTCAGCCTACAGGGACCGCAAGCAAAGGTACTCACTGCTCCCCCAGAGTAGTTTTGCACCTTATTCCAGGTGATCATTGAACACAAGTGACCCAAACAAGCCAGAGAGATCCTTTTAACTCCTGTGGCTGAATCTGAGATCAGAGCTGGCCTTGGCAAATGCCTCAAATGGAGGGGATGGGTCAGCATTCAAGGCAATGGAGCCAGTTCCAGAACAGGTACCAGAAAGGTACTGACAGATCTTTGCAATTTCAATTTAAACCCTATAATGCAAAATACTTCATCTAAAAATCTCCTGAAGACAAGCAAGTGAAGTTATCAATACTGCCTAAATTAAGGAATGCATTCATCTTTAAATGTAACTATTACCTTTCAGGTATGCATATAGTTGTATTTATGCAGACAGCAAAATGCTGCAAGAATATATTTACAACCAAATCAGATGTGTTTGTCAGCATTTTTAGCATGACATAAAGAATGAGTTTAATTATTTTTACTTGGCTGTAATTTAGACAGTGAGCTTTGTTGCTTTACTCTTTATCTGGGTTCCTACTCAAAGCTTTAAGTGACAAAGAAATACAAGAAATTCACTATTACGATCCTTCCTGGCAAACATGAGCAGTGAGTAGGATTTGAAATAAACAAACTGAAGACAATAAACTCCTGCTCCTCTCTCCCTGCTTCTTGTTTTGTCTCTGGACAAGGTCCCACCTCTTCCATGGCTGCCACCAGCTCCCTGTTGAACACTCCTGCAACTCCTGCCAGCCCCACTGGCATCATGGCAACGCTGGCACCAGAGCCAGGTTTCAGTATAGGGTCAGACACCCGTCCTAGTGCTGAGATGAAGGAGCCAGCCTGGTCTTCACGGGCTATGTCCAGCGAAAGCAGTGGGTCCAGCAGCCAGGGGCTGGAGCCATCCCTCCCCACCCAAAACCTTGGCATGCTGGACAGCTTGAGAGGTTTCATTGCCTCCAGCTACAACACCTCCAGCTACAACACCTCCAGCAGGTAAACTAGGTGGTGGGAAGAGTTATTTCTCTAGCCCTTTCAGGGCAGGAAAATAGTCTTTGTTTGCCTGGAATGAGTAAGGGTCCATGTAGAAGTGAGGGGGTGTTTGCTTTCTGAAATGTTGAGAAAGAATCCTTTGTAGATAGTTTGCAATAGATAGAAAACCAAAAACTCATAAAAACCTGGCATTGTGCTGCTTGGCCCAGCAGAGAATTGGACAGATGGGTGAAAAAAAGTGAGTAAAACTACTGACTGTTACAATATTTTTCTAAAAGCGCATGCAAATATTCAAAGAAACAATGAACTCAGCAGAGCTATTTCTCCATCTGCAGGGAAAGGAGAAAAAGGATTTAAAGCAAAGGATTTAGGAAATCTGGGTTTGAGGATGTCTGCTCAGAAGTCTTGGGAGGGTTTGAGCTGCATGGACTTGCATTCAACCTTTTACACTGTGGATGAAAATGATGGGGTGTTATTACAAATATAGCCCTGTATGGTCTGTAGTGATTCCCTGTGTTCCAGAGCTGCCCATGGGAGCCCAGGGATTGTGCATGAGCCACAGCAACAGGTCTCACCTGCTGACCCTGCCTTTCCTTTGTCTGTACCTTAGAGCAGGACACACCGCCAGTGCTGCCACCCCACGCTTGTGCCTGACGTGTGAAGACAACAGGCAGGTAAGCAGCAGGGATGGGGAGGAGGTCTTCTCCAAAGACAGAAAAGTCTAAAAGAAGAGGAGGGTAGAACCCCTGCTGCATCACAGCACCAAGCAGCCAACATAGATCTCATTTCTAAAACTACATTGAGTCTGTTCAGAGATTTTTTATTTTTACTTTAACTAGCAATTGGTTTTATATATCTTTTTTTTTTCTGTTTTCCTTTTGAGCCTTCTGCCTTTTTAAGAGTCTTGCATAAAAACTATGTAAAATCACTTTTCCATATGTGGACATGACTATAGGCTGCTGGATGTTATGGGGGTGGAAATGAGTGTTTTCTTCCCATGGAAGGCTGAGGTGTTCCTTTCCAGAAGTGCTGGATATAGGTACCCCACCATGGCATTCACCAGAAATCAGATACTTCATCTTCCCTGGGGATGGTCAAGGAGGCTGTGTGCTTTCTGATGGGTGACTGCACATATGGAAGAAGATTTGGGACCTGGAAATGGCATGCAAAGAATTAAGTAGAGAAAGAGATGAGAGGGAGAGGAGAAGATGATGTTCAGATGGGAGCTAGTGGATTAGCTGGAAAGCAGGGATAGCTTACAGACATGAGAATTAGCAGGGGAAGTCCAGTACACTGTGGATGTAGGGAATGAAAATATAAGGAAAATAAAGATGTAGATCTTTGTTGAAAGATGCCACAGGGGAAGAGAAATAACCTCACAGAAAAGAGGAAAGGGCTGTACAGGAATACTTAGGAAAGAGCAAAGAACAGAGAACAAATAAAGGAGAGACATGTAACATGAGCATCTGATGTAGCCATGGAGAGAAATTACAGAAAATGGTATCCAAAGGAAACAGGAAGTTTCTGCACAAGGCAAGACCTGAAGAGCATAACAAAACAAGAAAAGAGAGAATACATAAAGATAGGAGAAATGAGGTTAAATAGGACAAGAACTTAGGAAGCAATTCTGTTTTATATCTCAAAGTTGCAAATCCTGCAGTATATCCCTGAAGTATGACGTCTGCATATGGAGGGCAAAGGATCCCTCCAAATGCAATTCTAACTGAGACAGCCACCTACTTTACAGTTTGCAGTTCAGCCCCTTAAATTCTTTTATTTACTGCTATATTTTCCTAGCATCTCCAGGAACAGTCTCTTCCAAAGAGGATGCTCTGACCATCCCCTACTTTGGTTCACAGCTGGCCAGGGCTCCTACCTCAGCTTTGTGCCCCTGTCATGCTGTCTTGCCAGCAAGCTTTAGAAATTGCTAATGATGGCAGAGGGTGAGAGTTTCTCTGGTGTAATTAACGGATGTGTGAGAAAGCCTGCTGGGCTGGACAGGCTGGAGAGGTGCCAGTTACTGAGGGCCAGATCCAAACCTCAGTGGAGCCAAAGGAAAGACTCCAGGGTGCTTCACATGTTTTGGATGGGGGCTCAGGTGCACAGCGAGAAAGGGAAAAGTTCAGGGGGGACCTCCTAAATTGTACGATTGTTTCACAGCTGGTCTTGGATGAGATCTGCAGCAGAGCCAGGGCTGCAGCACTGACATGGAGCAGCTGTCATTTTGTGATAGATAAAATAGGGTGCATGGCACCAAGCCGATCCCTTACAAACAGGAGCATACAGGAAAAGCCATTCCCACTAAAATGGCTAAGGACCGCTGAGGGGCAGCAGACTTCTGTCTGTATAGACTGAGAAAGCAAGAAGGGCTCTGGAAAGAGTCCACAGGTTGTATGTGACAGTTCCAAAGTCATGGATGTCCAAAGCCATCCCAAATTTCTTGGATGCCTCTTCTCCACAGTTTGATTCACAGCCTTATAAGAGTGATAAAGGATCCCAGTGGGATCCCTGACATGAAGCTTGGCCAGGAACAACATGCCTGTACTTCTGGCATTGCCTTGCCACCAGTCAAGACTCGCTCAGTGCCATCACCTCTGTCCCTTCAACCCTCCCTGCCTTCTTCCCCTGGGACCAGCTCCCAGTGCCTTGTAATGTCCTATGACAGCTCTGATATGGACCGAGAGGGGTTGAATCTGCCTCATTTTCTTAAAGTAATCAGGGGATGGAGCTGGGTTATTCCAAGGCCAGGAGGTCACCTGGGTATCAGAAATAGAGCTGAACTGCACCATGATGTTCCTAGCATATGAGAACCTAATCAGCCCTCTTTCTCTCACCATACATCTTCTTGTGTTTTTGCTTTCAAAGGCCAGTACTGAGAGAGGGACCACGTTGAAAGCCTCCCTGCTCATGACAGTGTCTCCTGCCCCACATGAATACACTCACCTGGGTGATGCTGCTATGACAACAGCCTGGTTTGGTGATGATGACACTGCTGGGAATTCGTCATCAGCTTCAAGGCAAATGGCAGAAAGCAAGCTGGCACCGCAGCCAGAGGTGGCAAGCACCAGGGTTGAGGAAGAGGCAGTGGCAGTGGGTGGGAATATCCTGTCATGGGTGACCAGGCCAACTCCTGAAGCTGCTGCTCCTGGGAAGGGGGAAGACCCCAGCAGAGGGACCCGACTCCTTGCAGCCCAACTGGGCATCCTCCTGGTCTGCACAGTCACCCTGGGCCTGGCGCTGGCAGCTGCCGTGCGCTGTATCTGTGCCCAGCATTGCCACAAGCAGACGGAGGTCTCCTTCAGCGAGCCGGACTCTGACCTCATTGCGGTCCAAGAAAACGGGGAGGTGATGCACTTCCGAAAGATCCGGGAGAACAGCTTTGTGCTGGTGCAAGCTGAGTACAACTGGGTCAGCCCCTCGAGCAGTGGCAAGAAGACCATCATCTGAACCTCTGCCAAGCTGACAGCAGGGCTGCAGCAGCAGGTGGAGGTGGAGACAGCCCAGTCTGTGGAGCACAGGGTAGAGGAAGTGGTGGGATAGCTCTTCTATGTGTCACCACGTAGGTAAATAAACTGGAAAGAGATAGTTCATACAGTGTTAGTCAAACCCATCTAAGCTACAGCTGCTAAGAAAACAGAAGTGGATAGATTGCTCGATATGTTACACTTACTGCAATTAATATTGTATCTGTGCTCATTAGCTGTCACTGCAGTAATGACTTATGCTTCCCCTATTGCCTTAAGGGTGTAGCCAGAAATAGAAATTCCGTAGTATTGTCTGCTGTTTAATCTCCACAGAAGCTCTGAGTGTTATATTTCTTTCTGAAACATATAAACTCAATCATTCTCATTTAGGAGCTCACAGGTTTGATTATGTGTACTTGGTATCTCTTAGATGACAAAAAGCTTTTGGGTAAATTTTAAGGTTTTTTTCAGTTTGGAAATAAAATGCAGTAACTCATCAGTGGAGAACATTGATTCAAAGAACACTGAATTGATCTACAGGAATGGAAATACAGGGTGGAAAACATCAGCTTTTTGGGGGAGAAACATGCTTCCTCATCAGGTGCAAATGGAAGAAAACCTTTCCTGTCCATTTGCACCTGATGAGGGAGCTTGTTGAAGCCTGACAGTCAGCATTTACTGGGTCTTTTACTTCAAGTCAGCTCAGTAACACCCTGTGCAGAAACAAGCACCAAGAAGCACCCTTCCCAGGTCACTGTGAAGATCCCCAGCAAAGCCTTTGTGGAAAGCAAACAGTATCCTTGCACTTGCAGTCTGTACAAACTTCTTTCTGACAGCACACTTTCCTTCAGGAGGCCACTCCACTAAAAGAGCCCTTGGAAAACACGAAGATCCTTGACACCTTTTAAGAAGGAGAGGTGGTGACAGCAAGGGTAAAGGTTTGTTTCACTGCAGCTTTGAAAGAGACAGAAATAGTCTTGATATTGATCTTCTTGAGATGCACATTTTAGAGCCTTTCAGAGAGTAGGAGTCACCCCTTCTGGTGTCCATTCCTAAAGCAGAGGGGCTCAGGAGCTTCCCAAGCTGTGTAATGGGGGACAGACTTAAACTTTGGTGCTGTAGCCTATTTTGCAGCCCATGGCATCACCCTCCTCCACAACTAAGCAGATAATGGCGGGCCCCTGATAGTTCACCCATCCTTCCTGGTGCCAACTTCTCCCTCTATCAGGAGAGCCCTGTGGCTGTCTCTAACTGGCTGTCCATCCTCATGCTTGGAAGTCAGTCACAGCTCTGCTTCCAGGCCCTCCTTGACCTTGCTGTTGGCTTCAAAGGATACAGGTGGGACATAGATGAATTCTACTCAAATCCCTACAGTGTGATGAGCATAGTGCAGCTTTTGAGCATTGAGTTGGAAGGGACCTTCAAAGGTCATGTAGTCCAACCCCCACGCAGTATGCAGGGAAAAGTGATCTTCTATAAGTGACCTTCTATGCTGACTTTCTATCAGTGCTCAGAAAGAGCTGATTTTTCACCACACCACTGCACAGTGACTAGTGAAACTTTGTGCTGCACACATGGCCTGATTTCTCTCAAGCTAACTTCTAGGCCTAGTGAGCCTTGGGCAAAAGAAAAAAGTAAGAGAAGTGCACTCACAAATGCAGCTTGGAGCATCAAGCTTGATGTTCTTACCCACTGTGGTTTGAAGAGAAGGGTGGCCACATCGCAGCAGAGTAACCAAGGTAGTGCTGCACTTGAAAAGACATTTGTTTCAGAACTCAAAGAGACACCAGGTGAATGGGTTTATGCTCAGTATGTCAAGCTTAAGCACCAGCTACTAGGAAGTCTATAGGCTTTGAAGTACAAGTCCAGACACTTACAATGGCATTCCTCTCCTGTGTTGTGTGCTTTAGAAAGTAATCATGTTTCTGTAACCCAGTGCAGCTGAACCGTGGAGTGACTAAAGCAGACTACATGCAAGTCCTTGTTAATATAGCCAAAAAAATTTCCTAATTAACTGAGAAAATAGGTCAACAAAGTCTTAAATATTTAAAGAACTATCACATATTATTTTTTAAAGTTTCTTGTGATTTCATGGCTGCTTATGAATAAATTACAAACACCTATGGCCTCTTCTACTGTCTTTCTAGATTTAATGTTACCAAACTGGTATGGCATTAAAACCACAACCATTGTCTCTCCAACACTTTCCCCACAGCCCAGCATCACTTCTTGCCAGGCGAACCGGAGCAAATTAAGGCCTCCCAGAGAGATGTTTGATCAGGGCAGCAGCACTTCAACACCATGTTGCCTCCTGACAAACTCTCCCTTCTGTTAAATTTATGCAGCTCTAGCATTATTAGTAGTAAAACCAGTAATGGTGAGCTCTGAGGGACTATGGCTTCTCTGAATTAGTCATGAGTTCCAGACACTTATGGACTTGGCTGAGACCTAAAATGCTTGTGGTTTTTTTTTTCTTGACTTCTGAATGATATTTCATTTATTGTAGTTGCCATGACAAGAGGGATAGGAGTTTTATCTCTTCTTAAGGCTGTGAAAAACATGGGCACTGATTAATTTATTAAAAAGGCAAACCAAACAGTCCCCCATTCTTAAGTGACTCACCTTGTATGGAAATTAATCTGTGCTTATGCCTGGGACGTATTTAGGAGGGAAAAATGACAGGAGAAGAAAGGCACAAGCCATTCTAATATTTACTGGTGGGGCAAATGAAAGAATTGTCTTGTTTCCTTTTCTAAGTGCATGACATTTTGTTGGAATGGAGGGACCTCGATTCCTTTAGCATGGGTCAGGCTGCAGACATCTATGGCCCATGTTAATTTGCCATTCTTCAGGAAAGTGATAAAGGCTTTGGGTCAGAAATAATGTATTCACTATTAAATGGGTCAAAATTAACTATAATTGCATAGCATCTGAAATCATTGTGATTTTGCCCATCATCAAGCCCTCCCTTATAACTGTTCACACTCTGATTCAGGGACTATGTTGTTTCATGCAATGTTGCATCTGCCCTATTAAAGATGCCCCCTCCCCCCAGCAGCAGTTAGCAGGGAATGGCAGCCCTCCAATACATTATTGTCACTAAATATAGGACTCAGAGGTTGCACTAAGCAATGCACTTGGCCCAAAGCTTAGTTAAGTCATCATGGCCATTTCCTGCACTGGTTGACAATAATAAGTAAAAAAGCCGAACATACACTGTGCCAGCTCCAAAGGAGAAGCAGATCCCAGTAGTCATGGTCATTGGGGATGTGCAAGCCCAGGCTCTCAACAGCAGCAGTGCTCCACCCACAAGCAGTGCTGGGAGAGGTCCCAAGCATTACAGGCATCCACTTTCTGGAGCTACTTAAGAACACCCAAACCAAGTGAGGCAACAACAGCAAGTCCAGGAACTCACAGAGGAACATAGGATATTTCCTAGCAAACAGCCTGGGGAGATGGATTCTAGGCTGCCCGTATGAGACGGTAGGATTCATATTTTCCCTCATACCTGAGGGCTTGACCTCGCTTCACCCAGCTCCTTGGTGGAGATCCAGATGCACGTTACACATTCGCTTAGATCTCAATAATAATGAGAAATGCCTGTAAAAAGATAAGGAGCTGCTCTAGTGATTCCACCAACATTCAGCTGTGAGAAGAGAGCTGCTCATTAGCAAAAAAACAGCAGTGCCCAGCAGATCAGCCTCCTCACTGCTCCTAGCATACTCTCTGCAGCCCCTGCCACAGCTAGAAGGCTCACTCCAAAAGCCACAGCAGCTCCACAGGCTCTCTTCGATTCTTTCCTCTCTGTTTACCCTATCAATGCTTCCGAGGTATCACTTCTGCTACCAGAGGGCAGAGAGGGACCTGGGGAGTCACAACTGCCCTTGGACTATGAGATGCTGAGGGGTCTCTCCTGGCTCCCTCCCATCACCAAATCATTTCCCCATCGCAGGTCCCATCACAGAAGCCCCCTCATCTCTCATCAGAGCACATGTGACACTGCCAGGAAAGCCTTGTGCAACAGGAAATATGAAGGATCCTGTCTTGCACCACATTTTACTATACATTCAAGAGCACATTTTGTTGATTCCTGCATGGAGCAGGCCGAAAAAGGATGTATCAGCTCAGACTAATGATTATTAGCACATCCAAAGGTTATGTCCCACAATCAAATAGTGCATTGGAGGGAAGGGAGACTCAGCTTACTTGGCTGAGGACAAAGATCACAGCAAGTCCCTTTGAATCTTCAGATTGCAATATCCATTACAGATTGCCACCTTCCAGTGTCACAGTATAATTTGTTGTGGAGAAAATTGTGTGGCTGTTTCAAAGATGAGTCAAAGATCGGCCTTGCTGTCTGTCAGCCCTGCCAATGTGCGTGAGGAGGTGTCGGCCAGGTACTAAGGTCACCACAGCAGACGTGACTCGCTCGTCTTCATTATGCAAACGCGGGGCCTAAAGCGGAACAAACATTTAACCCAGTCAATTCAAGTGTCACCAGTAACTCCCGGTACCGCACGCAGCACTAAGGCAACATGTCGGCCGCGTTAACTACCGCACCCGAGGCCGATGGGTCCCCGCTGTGCCTCTCCCGCCACCGGGGAGACGGTTCACGGGGGGAGCGCGGCTTCCACTCGCTCGGTCCTGCCCCGCGCCGCCGCCAGGGGGCAGCCTTGCCCCAGCCATAGCGGCCGTGCCTGTCGTACCCGCTTTCTCCCGGGTCGGGTCGGGCCGGGCCTCACCGTGCAGCGCCCGATTTGGGGGGTGAGACCCTCTGTGCCCCCGAGAGAGAGTTAAGCTGGGCCCCGCCATCCTCTGAGAGGGAGGCAGCAGCTTTCCCGGGGCCAGGACAAGCTTCCGTCGCTTTCCCACACAACAGTTACCCCCAGTCTCCCGTGATACCGGCGAAGGAACCGCACCTCTTACGCAATACTCCCTTAATACTGGCCCCCGTCTCCCGTAATACAGTCTCCCGTGGCCAGGGAAAAGCACCTGTAACCCCGTCTCCCACGATACAGGGCCGGGGAAACGCAGCAGTTACCTGCAGTCTCCATCTGCGTCTGTGCTGCCCGGTCCCTGTTGAACACCACAACGCGGTGAAGGACCAAGTGAAGAGTGTCCCAGAAGCCAGGTTTCCAGCTCACCATCTTTTTCTGAAATGCAAACAAACAAAAATTAAGGCCCAAGCCAACCCTCAGTCTGGGTTTTTTCACTTCAGGTCATACAGGCTGATTTGACTTTTGATTTCTTAAAGGACATCTGTCATGACTTTTAAGCACTAATAAAAGAAGAGGTGAATAGCCCACTATGGTGATATTTGTGATTTATTTGGCAAAGCCCATTACTTCTTTCTGGATCAAATTAATACCAATTCTCATTGTTTGTCAGTGGGAATTTGATGTATGCTAAAAAGTCAGTGAGAGTTTTCTTCATATGGAAGTCCATTCAAAACAGAACAAAAAGGAGGAATTTGAGAAAAAAGCTTAATAAAGTCTTCTTTAACTGAAAACCACTCAAGGCTGAACTGTTAATCCAAAGAACATTACTTGCCTTCCTCAGCAGTGCTGAAACAAGAATCTGGTAGCAAGTTTTTTAAAAGGAACCCTTTTTTCTTTCTTTATAGTCACAATTTATAACAGTTGAATTATTTGCTATAAATACTCTTTTCCTTCTGCTGATGTATTGCGCTTCTGGGATTGTTCAGAGCAAACATTTTGTTGCTGAAGCAATAAACTCTTAAACTGGGGCTTCTGAAAAATTTTCATGCACATCCCAAGCAGCAGCTATTCAAAGAATCCCACTGTGCCACCTTAACAGACTAAATTCTGTTTTATTTTCACTAGTACTGAAAATAATTTAATTTTTTTTTAAATAGAAAGATGCTGCTTACAATACACTGGAGCATGTTTATGTACACACCAAAGCTAAAAATGGAAACAGGATGAATTAGCAGAGAGTTTGTGTTGAAATTTGCTAGAAAAGCAAAATAGATTCTTGAATAGATGTAAAAAAATGAATTATAGAACACAGGAGATAAGGAATTAATATACAACCTGTTACACATGGAAAGTGGTTTTTCTATATGTAGGTGCACTTTTTTAAAAAAAAAAAGTCTTCTAACAAACTGGCATCTGCAAGAGCAAAATTTGAATGAGTGGTCTTATTTTTAAAGCAATATCCCAATTAATGCTTTAAATGGGAATATTCAGGAACACTGAGATACGATGCTCTTCATGCCCTTTACAATCAGAGAGGTTACACATCATAAACACGTGTTACCTGGTCAGAAACAAGTGAGGCTTGCAGCACTTGTGTTCTGTTCCCCTGGCTCATACAAAATCTCACCTATCTCAACTGCTGTTTTTACATTTGGAGCAGCCAGAAAGAGTGGATTTTAGAAGCACGAGGTGGCAACACGTCCCTGGCACCCTGGGGAAGTACTGCTTTGGCCCTGGGATTTAGCTACAGCAAGGAGATGCCTGCAGAAAGCCAGGCTGGGAAGATACAGGCTTCCCACATTAACGCTCCGTGAGCTGCATCAAACACAGATGGTGTACCAGCCAGCTGAAACTGTGTCAGACTCTTTATTTTTAGTATGCTATTACGCCTCTGGGATGTCTTTTATTTAACAGGGCATTGGACCTAAACAGATGTTGTAGCAGTTTTCCAAAGGGGGCTTTTGGCAGCTTGCAGAGAAGTACCTGAAAGGCCACAAGTGTGTTTTGAGGAAAGGGTACAGTGGATGTGTGAGCGAAATGCTGTACAGGCATCCTTTTTTCAGTCCTGAGACACTGTTTGGATACTACAGTTAATTAATTCAGACAAACAGTGATTGAAAAACATGCAATGGAAACATTGTAATTTTTATAAAGAAAAATATTGAGGTTCTCATAAAATCTCTCTGATTTAAAGCAATATTATCAAATGGAATAAGGGAGAATTTGCTGAAGAACTTGGCAAAACAAACCATGCAGTGATACGGCATTGCCCAAAGGACCCACAGTGACTGTAATGGGTGGAGCAGTGAGCTGCAGGCCTACATTTCCATCCAGGGGAGCTGAGAGTCCTAATGAGAACCATGACTTGCATGGCTGAAGTTCTTCTGTGCCAGCACAAAAACCTGATTCCTGCTTCCCTGAGCACCATCTAGGAAAGTCTCCCTGGTTCCTTTGTCACGGTTGTCCTGTCACACAGCTGTGGGATGGGACATCTGAGAAGACAGCATCTTCTCAGAGATGTTCTCTAAGCAGATGAAAGCATCATTTTGGTGATAACATCAACATGTTCAGTTAGGGACAGCTAAATGGGGCAAGTTAAAAAAAATATGGAAAAAATAAGATATTTCCTCAAATGCTGTTGACAAGGAGTGGCAAAACTATATGGTAAAAAAACAAAGAGGCAAGAATTTTTTATCATCTTAAGTGTGGGTCATGCAGCACACAAAGGACACTGTCAAGGAAGGACCACAGTCATCGTGCTAAGACACAGAGGGAGCATGGAGCTGCTAAAGCTTTTGTCAATGGAATTTCAT
Source organism: Turnix velox (assembly GCA_013400935.1). Lineage (NCBI taxonomy): Eukaryota > Metazoa > Chordata > Aves > Charadriiformes > Turnicidae > Turnix > Turnix velox. The sequence goes on along the minus strand of VZTY01029714.1, from coordinate 163,845 downwards.
ATACAATCATCGTCACGGGACTCTCAAATTTCATTTCTTGCAATTCTTCTGGCAAAAGGCCAGTTCTCATGTGACCTCTGTGATTTTTTTAATCCTATCAATGAAATTGCTTTTCCTTCAAAGTGGCCCAGTTGCTTCCCTTTTAAAAGAGCTGATTTCCTTTCGAATTTGGAACTGTCCCATAAAAATGTGACCATAAATAGTTGGATTTCTCTTACAGAGATGAATTAACATTAGGACTCCAACAACTGCAAGCCTCTGATTTTGTTACAGTTATACTAGTTGGATCCCACCCAGAGAGGATGTTATCAAAAGAAGCTTTTTTCATAGAATCATAGAATGGAATCAAAGAATGTGTTGAGTTGGAAGGGATCATTCAAGGTCATGTAGTCCAATCCCACAGCAGTGAGCAGGGACATCTTACACTAGATCAGGTTGCTCAGAACTTCAGCAAGCCTGGCCTTGGATGTCTCTAGGGATGGGGCCTCCACCACCTCTCTGAGCAACCTCTTCCTTGTCTCACTACCCTCATGGTGAAGAACTTCATAACTGGGTGAAAAATGGTTGTGCCAGATGGAAACTACGAACACAGGTAAAGAGAGGAGGATACCTACCACCATGGGATTCCTTGGGAGATGTAAGGCCTCTTCTGTGCGCTGCTACTGTTGGGTATCATCTGTATTCCTGAGCAAGGACCACAATCAGCTTCTCATCTTATGCCTGCTTCTGTTCTGGGCTAGCAACACAGCACTGATTTAAACCTACCAGACAGTCTTAAGAATTAGCAGGTTATTTTATAAACAAATCTAGGTGATGAGATTTGTTGATAAGTCAGAAGGTCTTTTATTTGCATAGCGATGCCAAAGGCCTTTGATCTACCTGCCCTCCCTACAGTGGGCAGGGAGGGTGACAGCGAGCAGAGCCAGTCTCTACAGCAGCTATTATTTTCTTGTCACTGGACTACGGGTCACTGGAAGAAATCTCTGTGGAAAGGCATATAAAAATATTTTGAAAACTTGGCATCCACTGCTGATGAAATTAAGTGGTGACTCGTTCTTCCATCAGCCCCAGACTTGATTACTGCAATCTCACAGACTGAGAGGCTGATCCTTCACCAATTTGCTTCAGGGAGCAGCCCAGAGGCCTCGTTGTCACCAGTTGCTTCCAACACATCTCTCATCTTTTTAATGCCCAATAGATTAAATTTCACTTCTCACTGAAGATCTTACTCTCCACCCTTCTGGCAAGAGAACAGTTTTGGGGCAGTTTTTGTGACCTCTGCAACAGCTCTGAGTGCCAGCATGAAGCAAACCTGACTGTATCAACACCTCACACCTCTGGTCCTGCATATCTAAAACCAACAGACAGTCCTTACCCATGCTGCTCCAGAAGATTACTTACCATCCAAGGTGTTCTGTGCTGAACTGAGAATTTGACAGGACTGTACACATAAAGCTTTGAAGAATTTAATCCAAAATGCCCCTTCAAAGAAATCAGTCTAACGATGATAAGTAATAACATGGCTTAAACAAGAAAAACAGCAAAGAGGAAATAACTCTTCTGTCACTATTCTGGTACGATGCAGTAGTTTTTGTCTGCGTGATTTGGGCTACCAAATAGGGACAGAAGAGGTTTGGTTTGTTAGATACTGGAGAGGGCAAGCCATAAAATCTGAGGTAAAATACTCTTCATTTACTGTCCTCTGGTGCTACATTATCACTAAGCTGTGTTAGAACAATGGCAGAGCTTTTCAAACAGCCTCCCCTGGGAGACTGCTCTGCAGCTTAACAGCCCTTTCACTGGGGATGTGCAAGTGGAACCACGGGCAGGATTCAGTCTCTCGACTATTTAATGCCTTTGTGAGGGATCACATGTGTTCCTGGCACTTTATAATAATAGTAATATAAATATAAATGCATTTGGATTACAAGAAGATGGAGATACTATGATTTAGCCCTTTACTGTGCTGTAATTCCCAAATGCATCAACATCTATTTAAGTGCAAAACAGTCTCCAGTTTATAAATAATAGCGCTGCGATCGTTTGCTGTAAAGGTTCTATATGAGAGTATGATTCCATTTCATTTTTAATGTCAGAATAACATCAAAAAAGTAGCTCTTTCTTCATACACAGCCTTTGCAAAAAAATGTATAGCAAGGACTTGGTCCTTTCTAGTGATTTCTACATATACAACTGCTCATCTCTTATGCACGTATGTGCTCACACATAAATAAATGTGCTTGCAGACAGGCAATATTTCATCTTGCCTTCTAACCTCCTGCTGTCGAGGTATTTCTGCAGAAAGCAGTACACAAATAAAACTAACAGCTCCTCTTTCCCTGACTGCTGGAATAAGGTGGGAGATCACATCGGTACAGCTGCACTGCTGGATTGCTCACTTTCTGCTCTGTGAATGAGCACAGCCGATCTCAGCTTCTGCTGAGACTGCCCTTTCTGCCATATAACCTGCTCACACTAACTAGAGGAGGATACAGAAGAAAACAAAAGCATCCCAGTTTTGATTCTAACACGGAAAAATTATTTACCCCAGACCTATTACTGGGTCATCAAGAACTCCTCAAATTAGCACACAAAAGGGAAATAAAGTGTTTGAGTAAGTAACTCCAGACCAAGTATAGCTCAGTTGGGAGAGCATTGCACTTCTAATCTGAGGGTCAGGGGTTCGAGTCCCTGTCCAGGTATGAGGCTTGTCAGAGTTTGGCTGATGGTTGGACTAGATGATCTGAAAGGTCCCTTCCAACCTAGATGACTATGATTATGACTAAGTGCTAACATTCCCTGTGACGTCTGAAGTGCTATTTATTGTTTGGGTGAGTCTTTTTTGCTCTGCTACCAGTAGATGGGATTATAGATACACAGGAGATAAAAAGCACTGATAATCAAGAAAATCATTAAAACATGTTCTAATGTGGGCAAAGTTCTTGTCTGCCATCACTTTTGTCAGTCATGTTTAATACTAGACCTCTCTCTCATAAATTTAAAGCCAAGAAGTTGAAAAGATGCAGAACTGTTCTAACCCTCAACTGAAAAACTGGCGGATGTCAATTAATTAACTTTTAGTTGGTGATAATTTGCAGTATTCTGAAGACTTTCTTCCCACAAGTTCAGTTCATAATATATTTCTGTACAGTTCATGGATATTTAATTTTTTTAAAGAACAAGTACCTTTAAAAGCTTACCCACAAAAGAACAAAACATAGGTAGCAGAGGTAAAAAGCTGACCTAAAGAAAAAGTAATTTTGGCTTATTTACCTTATTAACAAAATTAAATTCAAAACAATTATGTTTATTAAAGAGATATAGGCAAAATAACAAAGTCATAAAACAAACATCTTGACAGTCTTTAAACATAACAGAATTGATATGCATAATTAAATTTCATTAAGTATGGATTTAATATATGAATCTCATTTTTGCTTTACATTCCCTTTAGACCCACACCTCCAGCACTCACACACAACATTCAGCCTGCTCCGAGAAATCAATAAAGACTTTATAAAGGCTCTAACAAAACTTCATCTCAAAGAAATGTGAAATATCCTTAAATGAAAAACAAACGTAACAAATGAGAAAGATCATGTCCAGTGGAATCTAAGTGAGCTGTTGGATGTACTGAAAGTGGGAGATCCAATGCACAGAGGTAGCTCAGTGAGGGTACTTGCAGTGTTCTGACTATTTAGCATCAATACGACTGTATGCTTGAGCTCTTCCTAGATTTTTTTAAAAAGCCAGCACTCTTTCTGGGCCAGGTGCTTTGCCATTCAAACCCGGAAAAAAGCAATGGTGACTTCAGTGGGTTGGGGATTAAGCTCTTGCATGCTCTGGAAGTTCAGCTTTGTGAAAACAGAACAAAAAGAACCTGTCCTGAGCCTGGACTCTGCTGCTTGCAGGGATTTTAATCTGAGACAAAGGAATGTCTTCCCAGGTACAGGCAGTTACTGGTTAGCTTAATTAAGGAAGGGGGATCTTGAATTTGGCCCATGAGCATACATGTGGTTCTCTCCAATTACCTCACAGGTTGGCCTGTTGGTGGATCTTAACTGTGCTGTCTGGGGATGTACTGACCATAACTGTGAGCCCACTGCTCACTGCCCTGTGAAAAGAGAGCGTAGCCCTGGGGTCTCAGGGAGTGGGGACTGTACCTCAGCCCTCCTATCTGCTTAGTGTGCAGAGCTTCACACCCCTCCAGGGAAGAAAAGAATTCAACACAGTTGCTGCCTCACATACCTTTGTCACACAGTCATGTTGCTCGTGATGGCAATTCTGAGCAAGGTGACGCTGCCAGGTCCCATTAATTTCTCACCCACGTGGCAGCAGAGCAGCCCTGCACTGACTGACCATCAGGAAAAGTGCCCACAATTGGTACCAGATCAATGTCCTGCTGCTTGCAGGAACAAGAGACTAGGAATAACAGACTAGGTAAACCAAACACGATTTTTTTGTTTTTCACTAAGGCAAAAGGGTAAGAATTTCAGAGACCTGTTGTCACACAGAAGATCTTTAGCTTGTGTAAGTGTTACAGCCTTATACAGAGCCATGATAATTTACATCTGCTAAAGATCTGATCCTATGTGTTCACGCTCAGCTGCACCATTAACTGCAATGTTAATGCTGACACATATGAAACTTTTTTTTATCAGTTACAGTTTGACCTATTTCTTTCATTCCTTTTAATGTACAATTGCCAGCAAATGTGTACACCTTGAAGTCTGGACTAGAGTATACACTTCTGAAATATTAACCTCCTGGACAACACACACTGCTGCTGATAAGCTTAAATACATGCGTGGGTTCCTTTCTCTTCAGCATTCCTCATAGAAACAGTATTTTGTATTTTTTTTAAGCATTACTTCATTAAGTTGATTTTCAAAAAAGTTGCAAATGATTGTCAAATTAACCAAGACAGCATTTCTGTTACTATAAGGATTCTTTTAATTGGCCAAAAAAAAAAATTGTTAGCCTTCTTGTCCTCACAAACTATTATTCATTACCAATGCAGCAATGTAAAAAATGTAGTTTGGCTTCCTACAATAAAGGCTCTGTTTCAATATTAGCATCCTAAATTCTGTCCCTGCGGATCTCCATGCATTGCACTGGGGCAAGGAAAAGAAAAAACAAACAAAAAATTTGTGTTCTTCAGGATTAAATGATAAAAGATCTCTGAGCTGCAAGCACAAATACTTCACTCACAACCCAAGCACCAGACCATTTCTTTGAAGAAGCTCATGAGGCATTTAAGATATACAATGGCACAATATCATACAATGGAATTGAAAGAATTTTCTTGAGAAACCATTAACTTTGAAGGAATGTCTAGACAACAGTGTCAACAAATGCAAATAATTCATGCTCCTCAGCTTCTATCCAATGGATGGCCCCATGCTGAGCATACACAAACTCAGAAGAAAAAGGCATGTCACAGTCATATGATGAGGGAGTGTAACAGAGTCACACAGAAATTCAAGTCAATCTTGGAAAAAAACCCCCAAACCTTCAGAAAGCTCTTCCCCAGGGTAAGCCAGCAGTGGGATGGGCTTCTGGTCCTTTTGGCTAGTTTAAAACAGAGACTTATAGCTGGTGTGCCCTTGCTCCAAAGCAAGGGCAATAGAAGAAACGGCTGTGTGTCACAACCGTTTACTCAGTTAGAAAAATAAAAACTAAAGGACTCCAAAATACTGTACAACCTCTTGCAGCAACCAACAAAGTGGCTTCTGGAAACAATACTTTTGCCAAAAATGCNAAAAAATAAAATATGCACCGAAGCAACATTCACAAATACCCAGTTGTCTCAATTGTCCATGTGTACCGTATTGTACATATATACATTCACTGTGACACAGGCCGTCTCTGTAATTATACCTTCACGGGTGCTTTGGGCTTACTGGTTAACTTCTGTGCCTGCAAACAGTAAACAAAAGAGTCACTTCTTTATATTCTTAAAAAACAACCGATGGCACAAGATTTTTATTTTTAAGAGGCAACAAAATGCTGTGTCTGCTTCTAGGAGGCTGAGTGAGGAGCCAGTGTCTGAGGGGCTACTCTGGGTTTTGTGATGATGTTTTTATCTCTGGCGGCCCATCACAACCTCCTCATACACAGATAGTCCTAGCAGAGAAACCACAAGGAATAGGGTTATAGTCATAGAATGAGAGAATCAGTTGTGTTGTAATGGACCTTTCAAGCCCACCCAGTGATCAGGGGCATTTGCACTAGACCATGTCACCCAGATCCTCATCAAGCCTGACCTTGAGTGTCTTCAGGGATAGGGCCTACACCCCTTCTCTGGGGAAGTGGAGGAAGCAGGGGTGAGTCTTAGATGCCTTTTACAAAAGCAACTATTTGTATCCCACTCAAATCACTTGTGGCACAGATTCTAGAGATTCTGAACCACTAAGGAGAAGACTGTGAAGAAAATGTTTTTCAGGAAATTTCTTCCAAGACCTTTGTGTTCCCTAGCCTCCTTCCATCTGCTCAAAGTATAGTCACTGCTGAAGTAGTGGATGCCTGGCATCTCTGATGTTTTGTTTATCCTTTCCTTTCAAGAAACAGTAAGAGTAAGCCAAAGTCCAGACATCCAGAGATACTGTTATGCCAGGGGACACCTGATGGCTTTGTAGCTCTAGTCTACTCTTACTGAGGAGGAGAGAAATCACATGCTGGCAAGGTGTTGCCTGCAGGGTTGGCCAACTGTGATAGCTGGACTGTTTATTCAGTATGTGTCAGAAGTTCATCTCAAATGATAGGTGATGGTGCTTCCAGTTTGGCAGGAAGCAGCCTCTCTAACTTAGGTGGCAAATGCAATGGACTTAAAAGGTGCTGGGTTTTCACATGCTCCCATATACCTGAGAAGGATAGCTGTTGTTGGTGTGCTCTGCAACAATAAAGCTCAGTGCTTTCTTGTGCTGGACAAATTAGTCTGAGTAAGGGTCAAATGCATAAAATGTACAAATTCCTAAAATTCAGAACCTCTCTTTTCCTTAGTCTTTTGGGGGAAGTGGCCTGGCAGTTGTTTGTTCAGTGAGAGACTTATAATTCCTGGTGGACTGGATAAACAAGTGATTTTCTGAGATGTCTGATGATGTCTTATTGTGGATATTAAACTTTAATATTGTACATTTAAAGCTTGTAAGCACTGCTTGAAATACACTCCATCCCACATGTAACTCCTTAAAAAAAATACAAACTTTAAAAATAAATAGGCTATATTCCCACCAGAAACACCAGTTTTCAGGAGCACCAGCATTTAACTACTGTTAAATCCAGCCCTTTAAGATTAGTCCTTTGGATATCATTCAGCAAGAGACACTGGAGAGAGACATCGTTCCACATTTTGTTTGGGGAAACAATTTTTTTAACTTTGTAGTTTGGCAGATTCTGCTGCCATATTTACAAACACGAAATACTTTTGTGTAGATGAACCTCTAAATATTTAAATTCAATTTCATACAACCAGATCACATGTACTATCATAATTAAGTAAGAATGTCACTGCAGTTGAGTACTGTGACTGGATAACTGTCTCTGCCTGCAAGAGAGATGCCAAAATGAAGCCAAGGTGTTTATAGAAAATAAACATCAAGGGTGATGATGACATGTTTATTTTCAAAGCGGGAGACCATTATCCAGTCACAACACCCACTTCTATTATACTTATTATAACCATATGAGACCCAACTTCATTGATTTTTTTTCAAAGAGTAATTAAAATAACAGTTGTAAATAATACAGAAGACCAACTGAAGAAACCTCTGCAACAGAACAACAATCCCCCAAAGTGGTTCTACATTTAGCACTGCAGCCTGATTAGCACAGGAGGTTTATTTGATGCTTAATGAATAAGAAACTAATGCTGGTGAACTGTAAATCTCTCCAGTGCTGGCTGACTTTCCTGATGCCTTGTTTAAAGGCTGTGTTAACTTGCAGCAACTGACAGCAGCTCCGCAAAGGCCACTGCCACCCTTGAGGATCAGGGAGGTCTGGATGAGTTCCAGCCCTGCTCCTGGTCTTGGCAGCAGACAGCAGTTAGATTCTGAGGAGAAGCCAGCACTGCAGGGACCTTTCTGTCACTGGTAGTGTCAACTTTAGGCTATCTTTCTACAGAAACAGCATGTAATTTTCTTTATACAACCCTGAATGTCTCCTGATAATTTCTGATTTTAAAAAATCAAAACTTGCAAACTCAAATAAAAATGACAGATCTATGATTTCCATTTTTGGATGCTAAGATAAGTTCATTTTAACAAGTTCTGACTTCTGGATGCAATTCCTAAAATTAAAAGTTTTTCTGCTTTTCACAGTTCAGGTAATCAAAGCTTTTTACAATTAAGGTAATGAAAAGCTGAGCAACACAAAATCACTGATTTTTGTAATTTAACACTCAAGTTAGCAAGATGACATTAGGTGACAGCCTGTTGGGTATTGCTAAAATACTGGGAGCATCGAAGCTATAAAAAAACACTTCTCCACTGACAAGTCTTCCCACAGTAGATCTCAACCTTTACCTCAAATGGCTATCAAAGAATGCTTCGGTTGCCACAGCTCCTTGACCAGTATCTCAGAACATTACAGACAGCATTAAAATCATCTGCATGGACCAACTTCGTGTGAGGTGGTTACTACTGTTCTGAGAATCTGATAAAACTCATTGTAGCTGTATCATATAGATGACAGAATGGCTGTCAGATAGTTTCAGTCTATACTGAAATAAGCATAATATGAATCATTGATTTTGACGCAAAATCTGCTAGGGTATATTTTATGGTTCTACAAACTATCCCATCCCATAATTTTCATATGAAATCCAATACCCAGACTTTTGTAGACTTCTTGCTATTGTAAAGGGTGACCCAAGCAGGAAAAAAACCCCAAACAAACCAAAAATTAAAAGCTTTCATCCTGCTTCAATAAAGAGTCAGAAAGTGCCTTCATTTTACCTGATTTCCCTGACTGCTATGACAGTGGACAGATCTTTGCTACTTGTCTTGATTATTACCTAAAGATGGAGCCATTATTGTTTGGCATAATCTGAATTAATAATTTGAACTAGCTGTAGAGATCTAACTTCAATATTTGAACCTTTCTAGAGTGAAGGGGGAGTTCAGCACTGTTAACTGGATCCTACCTTCATAAAATGAGAAAAGGAACAAAGGAACATAAAAATCCCACCCATGAGATCTCCAGGAAAGAATCTGAGGAATTAGGACATGTGTTTAGGTTTCCTCGTTGCACATTTTACATTCTAAAGTAAACCCAGCAATTCTTACCTTCTGCCTAGAAACCATCCAAGATTTTATTGTCGGTACCAACAAACTCCCAAGAAGGATCTGAGCAGGATGGTAAATGAGTAAGGGAACAGAGATTAAAGATAGGTGCTCGTAACCCGCAAACACAATCTTCAGCATTGGAATCCCTGCAGGCAAGAAAAGAAGAGTCAGATTCTCATCTCAGATTTTGAGTTCCAGATAAAAACGGAGTATTTTATGTTGCATTGGCATTTCACCATAATAATACCACAAAATAAAATTAAGACTCAGAAGTGCTATATTAAAAAACGCAACCCAAACAAACCAAAAGAATGTGAATTAAAAAAAAAAATATACTAAGTGAGCAGTACAAAGGAAGAAATGAGTATCACAGAATACAGCTGGAACACTGAAGTTGCTAGATGGTAGAATCATGGAACGGTTTGGGTTGGAAGGGATCTTAAAGACCATCTAGTTCCAACCCACTAGACCTCCCACTAGATCATGTTGCTCAGTGCTTTGCCAGCCTGGCCTGAAATGCATCCAGAGAGGCAGCATCCAGAACCTCTCTGGGCAGCCTGTTCCAGTGTCTCACCACCCTCACAGGAAAGAATTTCTTCCTTATATCTAGCCTGAAACTCCCAATTTGCATTTGCTACTCCTAGTCCTGCCATCACTTATCCTATTAAAAAGTCCCGCCCCAACCTTTCTGTATCCCCCCTTCAGGTATTGAGAAGCCACGAGGTCCCCTATGAGCTTTCTCTTCTCCAGGCTGAACAACCCCAACTCCTTCAGTCTGTACTCATAAGGGAAGCGCTCCAGCCCTCTGATCATCTTTGTGGCCTTCCTCTGGACCTACTCCAACAGCTCAATGTGGGGCCTCACCAGAGCTGAGCAGAGGGGCAAATCTCTTGACCTGCGATGAATATGTGAGTGTTAAGAGCTAGATATGGGCCATATCGCATAACAACTTGAATTTGCATTCAACACTACTAATAATGTGATACATAAAACCAAATTTGATTGAAGTTTCACTGTAAAGATTGTTTACTTTGAATATCTTGTATAAAACATATTTGCAAGTAAAACTTGCAACCACCTTCATCTTGCCCGACCATCCCGCTGCCTAGACACCAACAAGAGCAGCTACAATCCCTCAGAAGCTCCTAGAGAACACAACTTATTTTGTCCCTCATCTTAAATGAGGAATCTTCTGCCATCTTAAACCTTACTGCAAAACAGAACATAAGAAGTCTACACAGAGCCTTATCTGTCTCCTCTCTTAGCAATAACAAAGCTGAGCTTGGTAGATGTTTCAGATCAGGCAAAATTGTCATGATTGCATAAACTTTTCTTTATGTCTTAGATAAATTTTCATTCTCAACACCCTTTCGTGTTTCCCTTAACATCGTCCCTACATGATTTTTACTGCTACTGCTGACACATCTAACCTTACTGAAGTCAAGATGTTTCCCTAACACCATTTCCTGTAGTTATTTGGATTAACTTCACCACATTACACCACTAACAATCTCATCCCTACACTGGTAGCCTTTATACTTGTGGATATTTCCAGGGAAGGATTAAATCAAATAAAGAGAGGCTTTCATGTTTAATTTCAATATGACATTATTTAATTGCATTCAAAACACCATCATGGACTTATCACATTGTAGGGTTGCTTATTATCAACATCAATTTCAGGAGCTAGGGAATATATAGTATTTGGATAGAAATTAAATGTGCATTTGCATTATATTAGTGAGTGTAATTTACTTCAAGTGCCTGCCCATCATACTGTTTTTGCAAAGAGATAAAGGTTTTATTGCCTATTTCCAAGTCTCAGCTTGGCCCTTGTTGGTCCTTTTCTGTTTTCTAACAACAGAAATACCCCTAGAGTCCCAAGCTATGAACATGCTCTGTTTATGACAAGTTTGCAGATGACACCAAGCTGAGTTGTGTGGTCAACAAGCCAGAGGGAAGAGATGTCATCCTGAGGGACCTGGACAGGCTGGAGAGTGGGCCTGTGCAAACCTCATGAAGTTCAGCAAGTCCAAGTGCAGGGTGCTGCACTTGGTCAGGCTAATGGTTGTTGCCAGTACAGACTGGAAGAGAGAGGCTCTGTGGAAAAGGACTTGGGGGTATTGGAAAAACTGGACATGAGCCAGCAGTGCACCCTCACAGTCCAGACTGAATCCTGGGCTGCAACAGCAAAGCAGTCGCCAGCAGGTCAAGAGAGGTGATTCTGCTCCTTTGCTCTGCTCTCAGGAGACTTTTCCTGGAGTTACTGTGTCCAGCTCTGGAGCCCTCAGAACAAGAAGGACACGGATCTATTGGAAAGGGACCAGAGGAGGGCCACAAGGATGATCGAGGGCTAGAGCACCTATACTGTGAGGACAGGCTGAGAGAGTTGATCAGCCAGGAGAAGAGAAGGCTCCAGGGAGACCTCATAGTGGACTACCAATACCCAAAGGGAGCCTACAGGAAAGCTAGGGAGGGATTGTTTGCCAGAGCATGTAGCAATAGGACAAGGGGCAATGGCTTTAAACTAGAGCAGGACAGGTTTAGCTTAGACATTAGGAAGAAGTTTTTCACCATGAGAGTGATGAGGTACTGGAACAGGTTGCCCAGAGAGGTGGTGGAGGCCTCATCCCTGGAGATATTCAACGCCAGGCTTGATGAGGCTCTGAGCAACCTGATCTAGTGCAGGATATCCTTGCTCACTGCAGGAGGCTGGACTAATTGACCCTTAAAGGTCCCTTCCAACTCTATTATTCCATGTTCATAAGACAGTAGCTTGTGTTTTGGTAGTAAAAAATCATCCATACCTTCAAAAACACTTTAGTAAGCTGAGGAGAGCTCCTACAAAGAATACTAAAATGACTAGCCTAAGATCACACCAAAGACTAACAGCAGAGATGTGCACAGAATGGATCCAAAGGGACTGAGAAATGCCTTAAATTATTGTATATCTGCTGAAAGAAAAAATGAGAAATTCCAGTCTAAAAGGTAAGTTCTCTGGAGGAAAGCTATTTCCGTAAACTAGAAAAGAAAATTAAAGTTGTCAAATATAACTACAAAATACGGTAATTAGCCTGACAATATAATTAGATTCACTGAGTTGAAAGAGGTTCTTAATTCACAACTTGTTTAAATACTTGTCACAACAATAGCTTCCTGTGAGCTATTAATGTGCAATTTAAGTTACTGTTATTTACCAGGAAAACCTAACTGATGAAAAGAAGGAATAATAATTTTTTGCAGGTAAGCATTAGTTAAGGGGAAAGAAAAGGCCCTGTTGCACTTTTACACACTTAGTGATTTTTACAATTCCAATTATGCCAGTGTGCAACTCTCACAGAAAATATTTCATGACATAGACCCATAGACGGCAGTCAAAAACAATTGTGTCAGTAATATTAACACAAAGCCAAACAAAACAGCACGGCCTTTATGTTTTCAAAACGTTGTCTAAACTTTTTCCTATCAATACATAGTAACTGCAAGCATATGGATGACTGCTAATGTTTTCCAAATACATAAAATTCATGCAAATCCCTATGTAGGAAAAACATTCTTTAATTATTACTTTTCACTCTCTTAAGAACATGACAGTTTTTATAATGTACATAGATAACTCTTGGAAAAAATCCAACCAACCAATGAAACAAAATGAAAACCAAATCCCAGATAAAGAAAAAGTGATGTTATAATTCTTGGGCTGAGGCTGTATGCTGAATCTTAGCTAGAAATGCATCTTCAGAATGAGATTGTGAATTCACATTAAGAGGAGCTATAACAGAACCACTGACTGAACCAGTGTCACAGACAGACACAGATTTAGCAGGACTAATAAACTGAGTGAGATGAGTTTAAATCTTGCAGACAGATTGCAAAGAACATAGGTGCTGAGCAAAATGGATATGTTTATTTTGGCTTTCCCTCATCTTTCAAGCATATTGCTTCCAGTGCTAATGAGGTATGATAGCTACACTAAATTGAAGATACCTAGAATTTTGCACAGAATCAAATCATGTACATTAAAACCTTAAGTACACAGTTGTTCCTCCCTGCTCCAATATTACTAGGGCATTTCTTTGCCATCTGGAGCATTAAAGCTGCATTCACACATATAAAGAATAATGCCTGGAAGGATTTTTCATTTTATTTTCACAGAATCATGAATACTGCTTATCTACATTTCTGGACTGACTTCTACCTCCCTACATATCATGAGAGCTGAATGACACAGTGCTCCTGCATGGTTTGGTGTCAACTTGGGCAGCTTCATTCAAATAAGGGCTGTAACAAACTGTAGAGTCGCTAAAATATCTTAAACAGCCTAATTGCATGAATGTGTGTCCTGGATCAGAGGTGACCAAACACTGTGACAGCCACAATCAGGGTTATATCCCATCCTCCTCCAAAGAGAGCAGATATGTGGTACCCAGCCTGGTGAGAAAACAGCATCTCATATGACTAGGACCAGAGAGAACTGTAGCAGAAGGAGGCAGCATTAAGATCATCCCATATATGTCCATTACAAGTAAGATCATTGCTATTCCCAGCTTCTGAATCTCTCTCTTCTCCTATTGCAGGTACTTCTCCTACCATTGTTCCTCCATGTTCCCATCTTCATCCCTGCTCTTTGGCCTTCTATTCAGAGGCGGTTTTTCTTTTTCTGTTGGTACTTTCTCCTTTCCTCCTTTTTCCTTCTCCTCTCCACCCACCAGCTTCCAGCTCACTTGGTTTTGCTATCAAAAACCTTTGATTCTGCTCCCTTGCAGCAGTGTAATTTTTAGGTAGTTATACTAAAGTCACTAAGCTCCACTATGGACAGCAGGCACTAAAAATCACGGTTCTGCCATAATGATAGGACAAGGGGAAATGGGTACAAGCTGGAACATAGAATGTTCCAGAGAAATGTAAGAAAAAACATTTTCACAATGAGAGCAACAAAACACTGGAATAGACTGCCCAGAAAGGTTGCAGAGTCTCCTTCTCTGGAGATATTGTCACAGTTCCTGTGTGACTGGTCTAGGTCTTACTGCTCTGGCAGGGGGACAGGACTAGATGATCTCTTGAGGTCCCTTCCAATTCCTGATATTCTGTGATTCTGTGTGAATTGAGAAAAGCAAGTCAGGCCTGTAACATGGGGGACATTTCATTTGCCTCCCTGTTTGTGTCCTCCCTCAGCCCATTTCATGGAAGAACTTTGCATGCCTGAGGAAGAGTTAGCAAGAGGAAAACTATTTAATCTGTGACCTTCAACAACATCGGGGAAGGATGAGAAGACTGCTCTTCCAGTCTGGAAGAGGAAAGCCCATTGCTCCAGGGTATTCTGGTTTGGCTCTAAGTCTGTGGTTTATCAGCCCTGGTCAAAGGTCCCTGCACAACTGGAAGCTATTTGTCCCTCTTCAGCTTTGCACTCAGTATAACCTCCCGCATCTTCCCACTGCCCCTTTGCTACCTTCACTTTTCATAATCACCTTCTTAAAAGGCCCATGAAAACATTATGCTGCACTTCACCACATTTAGTTCACCGTAAAATAGTAATAATAAAAAATTCTAGAAGGTTTGAAGGCATTTTTGGAGATAATTTAAATATAGGACTCTTTTCATCTAGCTATCACCACAGTAATATAAATGAAGCAAATTAATTTTAATGCTCCAAGGTACTGATTCTGTGTCACTGTCAGTGACAGGATCCAACTCGACTTTATGAGATGGCATTTGACTTTATGGAAGTGAGCACTATGCACGCATTTACAATTTTACAGGGACTTTAAGCTGTCATGCTGAAAAATGTTTATAAAACATTAATCAAAAAATGCCTCTTTAATACAATGCATTGTCTGAAAGATGTTAGGAGGCACATATTGTAAATGGATTCTTTTTCTGACTAAAGTAATTTCTACCAAAAGCCTTTCCCCACTGCTATACAAGTACACAGTGTGGGGAGATAAAGAGCACTTTCCCGGCACATTACTACCTGATCCAAACACTTGGGAAATCACTAATGTACAGCATGCCATATTTTCATGTCACACATGACACATTTGTCTAAAATTACCCAACAGAGTTTGACATGGCAGCATATTCCATAGCAGGGCTTTCAACTGACATCTGCCAAGTAAGGACTTCAAGTAGGAGCTTTCTTCTTCTAACAAGCAAGTAAGAGTTTTCTTTTATCCTATACCCATGATGGAAGCAATAAAACAATGAGTTCTGGAAATCAGGGTTTTTTTTTCTATTTTAATATGTTTATTTTATGCTCACTGAATGTAAGCACTGTTTCATGATTTGCTGTTTTCTATTGCATTGCAATGGGTTCAAAGAACTTAATAGAACATTTTTATTACCACCAAAACACAGGCCGTTATCTCTCTCACCCACAGCAGAATTATGGCTAGATGCTCTACTTACATACTTTCCTGTAGAGTTTTTTCCCCTTCAATATCTTCATAACAAACAATTTATTCTAAAATTTTATCACCTATACACTGCTGCATTTCTTCTTAGGAAAAGAAACAAAACAAAGAGGTCATCACTAGGACTATGGAAACACCAGGCATTCAGGAATCAGAGCAAAAGAGGTTGAGGAAATACTATGAAGAAAAACCCCAGCCGCTGGATTTTCATTTCTCCCTTCTACTCATTCATACATTTTGGAACTCTCTACTGCCATAATTTTCAAGGGTAATTACAAAGTTAATTCAATGCATGATGGCAACCCCTCTGGCACTCTCCATTCTACTGTCTTCTGAAGGATCCTCTCAGGAGCTGATGTGATAGGAACATTAGGAGGCCAAAAAGCTATTTCTATTTTTTAAGCAGAGAGAAGGCCTGTAAAGAGGGCATATATTGCATTAAACCACTCCTAAGCTGCCAGAGCAGTGGGTTACTGAGCTTATCCCTGCAAAGACAGTGTCAAATAAGTATCTGAAATTTTAGCACCAAGTTCCAGAATAGTGTGTAGCCCGGTGACTTCATGGCAGCGAGATCTGGGCAAAATCCAGATCTTATGCAAATTGCTACTAGAATTGTAAGAAACTGTTTGAAAACTTGCTTAAGGATTCCCTCTCTCCTCATGGGCAAATCACGTGGTTAGTGCAAAGGAGACAGAAGTTCATGTACTATACCTGTCCTCATTGAAGGCTAACCGTGGACAGAAGATGCTTCTTGTCCTTGTTCAGACTCTTGTTATGACATACTGAGATCACAACAGAAGCAGCTTCTGACAAATCAAGCAGTTAAGAATTATTTTTCACGCCCTCTCCAGAGCGTGCACTGAGCTGAAGTTCAATGCTCCTTCCTCAGGATAAGTTCCATTTGGATATGGGAATAGCTTGAGTGACACCTGACAAGGCATAACAATACAAGTATTGGTTTGCTAATGAGTATTCCCATTTCAGCTGATGAAAGCACATGCCAATGTAATTCTGAAATCACATTACACTGGAGGGACAACAGATTACTTGAAGCTGAGCCTAAAACCATGGAAATATGACTTTTGCCTGTAGATGTAAGGAGATAATTCATCAGCACAGCCTCAGCTATCTCCAGGTGATACAAGACTGGGGCTCAGTGTAACAGACAGAAACTATTGGCCACATAATGATGGAAGAATTTTGCAGAGATCCACGTTATGTTGTAAGAGACTGGACTGGTCAAATACTTCAGTAAAGAAGGGGAGGGAGGAAGAGAAATTAATGCAAAACAAGGTATTTATTTTGTCATAACTCTTGCAAGAATAAAAAAAAGAAGGAAATCTAATATGCTTTGGATTATTTTACTAAATTCTTGTTCTTCAGATAAACAGCTCACTGTACTATTAAAGAAATCATTTAAGTGCAATGTAAATATTGTTACTAGCAAACATCACATCTTGATACTATCAAAGTAAAAAAAAAGCTAAAAACTGGGACAAAGAGAAAGAAAGTACATTTTTTCTATTTCTGTGTTTTCAACAGGAGCATTCGGATTGGAAGTGATGCTCAATGAGCAACACAGGCAATCTTACCAGCTGCTGACAATGAAACATTTAACACCCACAGCCAAAGGCTGGTGCCTTTGACTCCAAAACACATCTACCTGTCTGACAACATGATAGCAGTAATTAGTTAACTGGGAATCCAAGAATGAATTGAACTACTGTAAGTCAAACTTCAAATGTGGCTTATCCTTAATTTCACACCACACTGAGGGCATAACAACATAGTAAGCTGTTCCTCACACTTAAGGATGTTTTCATTGCTTGGATATCAGTTCACTCTTCATACACATACTCAAGGCAGAAGGTAAAATCCTCCTTGTAATTCACCAGCAATATCTAAGCTATGAAGTTAAGCCAATGGAATTTAAACACTTCTTTCCCTTTGCTGTAATTCTTCTAGCCAACACTTGTCAAAGGTTTAATAGGTTAGACTTACTAATGAAAGGAGTTGTGGACAAAGAGATTGAGAACTGTCCTAAAAACATGAAGTTAAGATAAGATTAATTTGATTATTTCCTGCAACATTACTGCCCTTTCCACACACAGCTGAGGCTAAGGTTTCTCAGCATTAAAGCTTTGATTATGTGGATTTTTATTTGCACATATGATTAAAAAAAAGACACTCTAAATATGTTTAATATTTATATATAGGTTTTAGTTCTATATTTTTAAACAACAGCAGGAAGGGATTTTGCTTTAAGCTATTTCATACAAGATTTAAGTTAGGTTTTTTTAAAAGCTTGCTTTCTCCTGAAACATTACTGCAAAGGAAAACATGATACGCAAAGTCATTATAAATAGTAGAACAAGAAAATAATTGTTTTCACAAAGGAAAAAAACCATCAGCGATACTAGTATATTTTTTCCTTTATTTCTCTCTGCACAGGATTTCTTTGTCCAAGGAAAGAAGACATGAGGCTAGATGAGAGATCAATATGAGACTTAGAAAAGTAGTTTCAGAAAACAGCTCAAAATACTAAAAGTTACTATTTTTTATTCTAAAACTCTATGGTTTTATAATGTTTATGTGCTTGTAGCGGTCATTGCAGCTTTTAGTGGAAGATCCCTCTTTCACATTCACAAGACTACTGTTTATAAGCAGATTCCTAGATTTTGCAGCTGCTTGGATTTCTTCACATTTTGCACCCATCTTTTCCAAAGTGTCTGGAGTCAGCAGCTCAGACTGGCTTCCAGAAGGTGCACTGAGAGTAGCAAATGTAGATACAACTCTCTGGAGGATACTCAACATCATCTTCAATACTTGCCAGCTTTAGTATGGGTGACACTTGTAGCCTCTGCCAGCTTGAGGTAAAAAAAAATTATCTTGAGTCATGTCCAAACGTGGATCTTCCCGAGAGTAACCTGTCAGCTGTCTGCCGAATATAATGTAGTTTCTTAAAGTAGATAAATTAACTTTAACTGTTTTGCAGGGGAAGGAGAGCTCTTATGTCATTATCATTTTACAGATGGATACGTGTGTTTATTTTTTTTTCTTATATTATAAATTGGTACGAGCTTGCTGTCATTAAAAACAGGCTATCTGGTTTTTAGTGTCTCATCCAATTATGTGTATTTCTGGGAAGATGCAGAACCAAATAAATAATTGGAGAGGTGCAACTCTGAAATGACAATTGTTATTCATCGATCTCTTTCTGCAAGTCGGGATTGAGAGATGTAAACTTCAAGTGAATGAGATCTCCTGGGTGAGATCCTTCAGTTCAAACACAGTAAACAACTGTTGTCCTCTGATGCACATTTTAGTACTGCTGGAGGCAAACTTTCTAAATATTAATAAAAAATCCTACTACTGGCAGAGTGTAGAGATGAAAAGGAAGCCCTGGGAGCTGCTACAGAATTTCTTGCCACAGTGTAAGTCTAATGAAAGAAGCATACGTTTCAGGTCAGAAAGGAGAGGCTCCTTAATTTTCTCTATTATTTCCCCTTCTGGAATCACAGAGAGGACAAAACTGAGTAAACTGATATAGATTAGATATTAGATATATTATGAATCTTGCGACTTATAAAGCTGCAGTAGAATTAAGCACGCTGTCCAAAAGCCACTGTCACTCACTGGATTATGCCATTTCCTACTTTCAGACTGGCCTGCCAGTACAATCCCTTCCTCAAAGTGTAGCCGCCGCTAGGGATGCTCTACTCCGAAGAAGACAAACATGTGGCTTGCCCAGTCACATATGAGAGTAGCAACAGAATATGAAAGAGAAGCTCTGGCTATCCCTGTGACCACAGCCTACTCACATCTATCAGTTTAGCTTCTGGTGTAGACAGCCCCTTCAAGTGAGTAGTGGTCTTACTGTTACAGAAATGCTCACACATGCAAAACAGCTTCTCACCTTGAGTGGATTTGACTGTGCAAACAGGAAACATTCATACTATTCCCAATTGTAGATATCCTCAGTCTACATTTAGTTTTGCTCACATTCTGATATGGCAGCAGGAGAGGAAACAGCAACATTCCCCAGGCATTCTTTGGGGTCTACTGAGAAAGAAGATATGCCAATTACATGGTAACAACCTGACTGACAATTTTTTTTTTTGAAGAAGCAAACACTGGTTCTAGAAGACTGCTAAGCTAAGAAAAGGGTTACACCTGCCCTTAAGTTGTGCTACAAAAAAAGACACTAATATGAGACAAGTCTAGCAGATCCAGGCATTTCTGCTCTCCCTGCTATCATCTCATGTAATATGAATCCCTCAGTTCTTATTTTCCAGAGACAGAAAGAGAACAAAAAGAAGGGGAATCACAGAGCAGAGGGAAAAGCCCAACCATTTGCTGCTCTTTCCAAGCAAATGCTGTGTGAGGACTGAAGAGATGACAAAAATGTCCTGAAGAATCATGGTATTGAAACTCATTAAAGGTTCTAGCCACCACTAAGCATCCAGGGAGCATTCAGAAGCACTCACTGGAGAATTTCTAACTCTCTGGCAGTAGTGAGAGGTACGTATTGGTCCAGACACAGCCTCCACAAGACACTCAGTTCTTTAAAGCATCTTCCTCTCATCAGATTCCCTTCTGCCCCAAGGGTCAGCACACAGCAATTCTAGGCAGAGGAGCTGCCTAGAATCATTCTGTTGGACACCTGGGGAAGAAATGGGACTAGAAGTCTGTAACAGGTAAGAAAACTGGCAAATTCAAGCACTGGTAACAGCTAGGAACATGACACAATACCAAAACTTACAGGAAAAATTTTAAAAAGACTGTATCAAAAGTCTTACTGCTGAAAAATTTCAGAAAGCAAATAATCAGGATTATTTTCGAGATCCTTAAGTAAAATTCAGAGGAATTATTCACACATTTATAGCTGTTCACAGTTAGTACCTTAATGAATAACTGCCTTAGAGGACAGCTCTCTGCTAAGAACAGAGAAAAAACCCTGCAAAATACCACAGAGTATAGACTGAATATTCACTGAAGGGAATGCACTCATTTTTACTGTCTTATTTTCTATAATAGAATCATTAGGAGATGCCTCATTTTTAAAATCAAAATTATATACTTTTTGTCTTAAGACAAGTCAGAACATTTTGGCATTTTTCTAAAGGAAAAAGGTGATTATCACCACACAGTAAGAAGAGTCTCCTCTTGACTAGTACAGAGTTATGGCATACAAAAAATCAAATGAAGCACAAACCCAGGTGAAATTAAACAGCAATGGGTTAGGCTGTGCAAATGTATTATTTATCTCTGAAATATCTTGTAAGCAGGTATCTGTAGAAAATATGAGCAACCTATAGATAGCTGTGAGCAGAGTGGAGCTGTATGCGAGCACGATGCACTGTCACATTGTGCAGATGGAGAACTTGGGGGAAAGCAGGGACTGATTAATCCACAGCCTAGAGATGATCCACTTACAGACAACTGAGTGATCTGTGAATCTATTTGTGCATTACAGCGGGCTTTTATGAATTGTTCAGTACAGACTCAATTCTATATTCGTGCAGTAAGAAGCTGAGTATTGAAAAAATAAATTTGAATGAAATTAAAACAATATGAAACAAAGCATGTTAGCTTTTACTTGCAATATTAACTCAATTTCCTCGAAGTATTTTCTAGTCTAGAAGCTTTCATTACATTACTTTAAGAATACCATGGTGAAGGAACTGCTAAGCACTGATATGTGCAAATCAGGAGAAATGCACTTTGCACTACAAACAATACCCTGATTTAATTATAAGGTGGGGTTATTTCCATTGCTTTCTTTTGTTATGCATCTGCTGTTCATCATTCATACAGTACAAACATTTGCACTTGTGGTAGCCAAAATAGGTAGCAGTATTCCATTTTTTTCCTGAGAAAACAGTTTTACATGGTAAATAAAATAATTACAGCTAAAATCTTTTGCTAAGAACGCTGCATTTTACTTTTGGAGTTGTGCCTTATAACAATTCACTCTCCACAAGAATAAAATAAAATTCTGTACTGTATTACAACTTTTAAGTGCAAACAACAACAGAAGTATTTTTGTAGAAGAGCTACACTGATAGCTTCGCACTTCCTTGAGGCCTCTTCTCCTCTCACTGAATGAACTCCAGGGAATGGCATCATGTTGGGCTTTCCAGATGGATTATGTGAAGCCATAGCTCAATGTCATTTTCAATAGCAAGACTCATAATTAAAGGTCAAATAGTCACTTCATCTGCAATCAATCAATAGAAGAAGTACTAATTCTAAGTACTAATCAATCAATGGCAAATGCACTAATAAAAGCCATGCATCAAATGTCCACATGTGTGTGCACTCACATGTACTGGGCATATATGTGAGTAGGGAAAAGGAGAGAAAGAGAACAAAGTGCAGTTGAATATGCCAGAGGGCATTGTGAATAGTATATTTATCTTTGCTCATTTTAAGTTTATATTCTGTTCCACTCATTAAATGAAATACAAACAAACATTAGCTTTTCTGCATACATGATGCACTATATTAAAAAAACCTGCCAAAGCACCCATCTCTATGCAGGAATATTGGCTTGTGTTCCTGACTAAGAAAGCCAAAAGGCACCTACTCAGTGTAATTTGTCCTTACACAAACATGCCCTGCACTCTGATCTTTGAGAAAAAAAGTGTGTCAACTGTTCTGTATACAAAATAAAACTCAGCATATGGGAACAGCACTCAACTCCATGCAGAGCAAGTGCTTCTTCATGGATTCAGCAGTGGAAGTGGCAGTTGGCCTCATGAGCATGCACTGCATGGGAATTAGTTGGTTCTGTAATATGGTGTGGGAGAAAGTGACTCATAAAAGTCTTCTCATGCCTCTGCTATTACCACTTCTAAAGCTTTAAAGCTGTCAGCTCTTCTCCCACTTTAGTTGGTGCCATTCTCAGCTCCCCAGGGAATGGGCCAGACATACCTATTTGGGTTTCACCTGCCAAGCTGAGAGAAATCAGTTCAAAAGTGAAAGAACAAGTGCTGAGAGGTCATTTATACACTGCCACTGGAATCCTGAAGACAAACAAAGCAGAGCTCCACAAGGCATGTGAAAACAGACCCTGAGCTGCACTTGCACTTTCAGGCATTGTAATAACAAAGGGAGAGGGAAAAACTCACTCTGCTGCAAGAGCACAGACAGTTTCTCGTTGTATGGTTTATAGTAAACATCTCTGGACAAGGAGAAATGTGACAGAACAGCTAAAGAGTAAGGACCAAAATTACTATGTTTGGTTTTGTTTTTGCTGAGATAAGGGTGGATAAGACTGCAGGGATAGATTTAAGCATCGTCCAGAAACGACTGATTCTAAAAACAAATCAAAATAGACTCTGCTTCCACTCTCAGTGGAGGAATAAATGCTAGCTGCTCTGGTTAACATTCCTCTTTACATCATCAGCTTTGAGGTACTACAATTACTACCTATTTACAAAGAAATACATGTTTATGCATCTTTGTCTTATCTGGACCCAGTATTAATACTGAAGAGAGTAAAATACCAGTAAAACCAGCTAGCTTGGAAATGATACACATCAGGCAGGTCTATGCAGTGCACACACTGTGTAAATGTGCACACACAAACTGGGGGGGGGAGTTCTCAGGCTTCCCAAAAATGGGGTCCCAGAGATTGACAAAAAGAGCATTTCCCCATCAGAAATGGTGCTCAGTTCAGGTCACTGCTGCCAGTCCCACACAACAGAAGCCTGAGAGTCATAAAATAAATTCTGACAAAGCTGAACCCCAGCAAGTGAAGGGTAGGTCCCAATGACACAGCAATCTCTACACAGGCCCTGGACAGCATGGAAACCTAGTGCAGAAGTACACAGCCTCGGAACAAACTACATCTCATGGCTAACCTCCTTGGAGGAAAACCTGGTTTCCACGAGACACCATGAGTTCTTATAATTGGATCAGGTGAGTTGGAAGGGACTTTTAAAGGCTACCTAGTCCAACCTTCCTTAAGTAAGCAGATTGCTCAGAGCCTCAGCATGCACGGCCTTGAATGTCTCCACCAACTCTCTGGGAAACCTGTTCCATTGCCTCACCACCCTCATGGTGAAGAACTTCTTCCCTTATCTAAGCTAAACCAGGCCTGTTGTAGTTTAAAACCATCGCCCCTTGTCTTGTCAGTACATGCCCTTGCAAACAGTCCCTCCCCAGCTTTTCTGTAGGCCCCCTTCAGATACTGGTAGGCTGCTATGAGGTCTCCCTGGAGCCTTCTCTTCTCCAGGCTGAACAGCCACAACTCTCTCTGTCCTTCTAGGAAAGATGCTCCAGCTCTTGGATCATCCTTGTGATACTTCTCTGGACCCTCTCCAACAAGTCCAATATGAGGCAAAAAATCAAGCAAGATAGGAACCACAAAATAGGTTCTTCTAAAGAACATAAAATATCAAAAGGAGAGAGCACTAGCAGAAGAAAAGTGAACCAACTCAGTTGTGTGCACAGGGCCCAAGTCAAGACAGGCTGCAAGAGGATGTTTAGTAGAGTGAGTAAAAGAAATAAAGTCCTCATTTTTCTGCTGTGCGATGGCAAGGCCCTCTAGGACTTAATTATTAAAATAGGTTTTGTGTGTATTTTCTTAGGGTCATGATAAGCTGTGGAAGTGTTCAACAGAGTGTATATAAAATTATTTTCACTTGGGAGGGAAGGGGAGACTTACACATTTGTGCTGTTAAATACAATCAGCTTCTCTTCTGTACGATCTCAGTTGTGTCCTAAGTTTGCCCATAACTCCAAGAAGCAAGTATAGTAGCATGGCATGACTTACGCATGAAGTTGCTTGCTATTAATACAAGCAGAGCTGTCCTCATGAACATAAACTCATTCATTAGTGGAAGCTTCAGTTTCATAGGACATTTGGCTGAAAAAGACCTAATGTTCTTTTATCTATGCTCTGCCCCAAGCCAGGGTCAGGTCTAGCTAATTTCTGTTTGAGTCTTGTCTGCAATGACAGGAGATTCAAGACACCAACAGGCAACATATTCCAAACCTAACCTGTTTTCCTTTAGACGGGTACTCCTGATTGTTAGCCTAAACCACCATTATTGTAACAAAGTTCTTCTTCCCTTTTCAAAGTATTTTTGCCTCCTTTGCATCACCCTTTAATGTACTGTATTTGAGGTATCTTCTCTCAGCAATTCCAGATATTTCAACCTTCCTCAGGGGTCATATTTTTGAGATCTATGATCATTCATGGCACTCTTCTCTGATCTCTTTTCCAGTTGATCCACAAAACGTTTGAATACGGAGCCCAAAACACCATACAAATGTCAAAAGCTGTAACTGCCTTGAGCCATAGAACTTTTGCTACTTCTCTGCAACCCCCAAGACCTTCAGTGAAAGGAAATTAGGTTATTTTTGTATCTGTCAGTCATAATCATCTAGTTTGGAAGCAGCCTTTCAGATCATTGAATCCAATCATCAGCACGACTTTGACAAGCCTCATAGCTGGACAGGGAGTTGAACCCTGGACCCTCAGATTTGGTGTCTGATGCTCTCCCAATTTGACAAATCTATGAGGCAGTTACTCCTTTCCTTCTTTATTCTTACACTGTTAAAATAGTTAATTATTAGTTCCAGTAGTTTTCTAAAAAAAATCAAGTTAAACCCACTGATCCTCATCCATTCCTCATTTCCATTGAGAAAAAGAGGCATTGTATTTGCTTCTTCCCACAGACCTTTCAGGGCCACTTGCTAACAGTTCTGCAGCACAGGCCTGGCTGAAGCAAAGAACCCTGAGATAAGTTTCACTACATCAAACTGACCTGGAAAAAAGATGTTCCATAAGAAAATCTTATTATCACTAAATAGTGACAAATAGCTCAGTGATGTTTTGATACATCAGTTCTAAAAAAACTGTCCGAAGTATCTGCATGCTTAAAATAAACACATTTATTTTGCTGATGTTAAACAAAAGACAGCATTGTCTATATGTGACTTCACTTGGGCATCCCAGCTATTAGTTGTAAGAGCATAAGAGCGGGCAGGTATACCTTACAATCTTTTCATAATGAATCTGAAATTTTATCAATATTGGATTAGGTAACAGAACAAGAACAGAAAGAAAAATCCAGTTTTCCATAAATAAGATGGTCTTCCTAAACAACCACTCAGTTCTCAGTTCATAAGACTATGCTGTCTGTTCTGCAATAGCCATCTATCTTATCTGTGCAAGATTATTATCCTCCTATTAGTATCACACTGGTAACATTTCTTATCACATTAAAACCACAACCATTTAAGAAGAAAAGCCATCAACCAGCAGGGTTTTTTTCAACACAGCAAGGTATGAATGTTACAGTTGTTTGCTCCAAAGCTTATCTTCTGACTTACCAAGGGTGAGGGATTTGTGTGTGGAACAGAAAATGATGGCCACTGTGTCAGCTGGTGTGAAATCAGAGTTATTCCTAGACAAGAAAGAGTTTTAATAGCCTCAAATAGAAAAAACCTTCTTAAAACATCATTGATCAAATATATTACTAAGTAAGTAAGTATATTATATATATTATTATATATTATATTATTATATTATATATATTATATATTACTAAGATCAAGTATATTACTAAGTATATTACTAAGTAAGAGGACAACAGTGGCTACTCTGACCAGCTCAGATGGTGCTCTAAGCCCTTGGCTAACATAATTTTCATGGCACTATTTTTTTGAGAAGTGAATGTACTGTTTATGATTTGAGATTTTAAAAGGGAAAAAGCAGGTCTACCAAATGTTAGTTCAGGACGTCTGTCTTTTGAGAATCCCCACATAAACATAAAAATTTGACATATCCAGAGAAGAGCAAATTGACAGCCCAGTAAATGGATGTAAAAAGAAGATGTAAAAAGTCAAACTGAGTTCTCTCCCTCATATGTCATCAACATGTCTGCAGGGCAAATTATACCTTCAGTGACATCTGGGAAAATCCATTTTTTTTCTGTGGATGAGGTATAGCAGTGATTGATTGAGATTTAACAACTCTGTAATTAACGCACAAGAAAGGACAGAATTCAGGTCCCGCTCTCTCAGCCTATGAAACTCTAACAGAGAAAATGCCTTAAGAACAATATGAAATACCAAAATGAGGTCACCCCTATTTGGAAACCTGCTCTTCCACACTACAAATCAAAGATATCACACACAAAAAATATGCAAAGGCTCTGATTCAGCATGTTTGTTTACCTTGTAGAGAAGAGGAAAGTCAAAATCATGAAGCTCATCTGAATAGAAAATACTGAAAGAGAAACAAGTCAAAATTAGATTTAGATCTCAGCAGTAAAGACCACTTGAATGTCTACATGTAAGCACCTTTTGCTCCCATACAAGAAGTGAGAAGGTAGGCTGGACCAGTCTATCTAGAGAAATCTAATGACACACAGCCTTTAAAGACTTCTGAATCAAGTATTCCTTGATGCAACAAACAGCACCAAAGTTCACTACTGCACACTGAGCAGTTTTCCTTACTGGGTTAACAACATAATATCTCTCAGACATACTCTTCTTGCCAAGTGTTTACATTTGGCGGTTTTGTATGTAATAGGAGAAAGTACAATGTGTAAACACAATCAGAATAAATATTCCTGCACATGGGGTATAATAATCTCCCAATGAATGATCATGATTAAGGGAAAATCATCCCAGACCTTTTAGTTCCCTCAGAAACAAAGGCTAATTCCTGAACTGGGCAGGGCTCATCAGACAAAGCAGCTTCCACTCAAGCTTAGATGGTTTCTTAAGCGTGGATGGTTTTTGAGCATCCCAAGAGGATGCCACCTCCCTGCCAGTCCTCCTGACACCCACAGAGAGTGCTGGATGCATGGAGCCCACCCTTGCTCTGTGGTGACATGGGGAGAAGCAGGCAGCTTCCCTGTCATGAGTAGCTGCTGGGACTATAGACAGCAAGTCATGCTAGAGTGCAGGAACTCCCCAAATTGCTGGAGGAGAAACCCTGTCACCTCTCCTGCAGGGTGTATGAGGACGGGCTTGTTCT
The DNA here is from genome assembly GCA_013400935.1 of Turnix velox. Classification (NCBI taxonomy): domain Eukaryota; kingdom Metazoa; phylum Chordata; class Aves; order Charadriiformes; family Turnicidae; genus Turnix; species Turnix velox. The sequence continues at coordinate 136,150 of VZTY01029714.1, read as the reverse complement.
AGCAGCAGAATCTGAGGTGGGTCCTTTCTCTTTGCTTTGCTAAACTTGTGAACACAGTAAGGCTCACATGTCCTGTAGGTTGCCACAAGCCAGAGCAACACGTTTAATTTTGACTACAGTTTACAACTGGGCAAGATAGCAGGGATAGCAAGATAGCCATTAACAGTGACATTTTCTACTCTCTTACATACATTTCCTAGGATATATAAATGTCATCTCAGTAAGCACTTAATTCTTCCCTCATGAACTAAGGAAGCAATTCATTGTTCCTGAACTACTTTTTTGCAACTAAGTCTATTAGTTTAATATGCATGGAAAATAAACCCCATAATACATATAATTCTGCAAAGCAATAGGCATGCACTGCTACCAAATGTCCACTGTGTATTTCTTGATGTAGCTAGAATATTAACAAAAAAATAAATAAGAACATTAATCAGCAGAATAATAAATGCAGTTTAATCTCAAACTACACTTCTGGTGTAACACAAAACACATGTCCAGCCAACATGTTCAATGACAGTACCAAAACTTTATCGAGAATGCAATGGCTTTAGAAATTTTTTAGGAAAAAAATGATGTCTAATGTGTGTGAATAGTTTCAATGCTCATGTTAATAGTGCTAGTAAGAAACTCTAATTATGTACACTGGCAATGAAAATGTACGTATAATGATTTTCAGAGCACAGCACTGCAAGTGGTATCTCTAATTACACATGGCATAAATGCAGAGTTATCTTGCAGAGAAATAAAGGACAAGAAAAGCAATGGAAGCAATACTCTACATGACTATTCAAGGAAGAAAATGCATTTTTAACTCAAAAAGTTTTTGCAAAGTAGTGGTCAGCACAGTGACAACATTATTTCATTCTGAGTTTCTCTGCATGTTCACTCAGAGTTGAAAATTTCTACATCCCTTCTGTTTTGTGACAACTCAGCACTGATTTAAGTGCTTCTGGGATGTGGCCCTTCTCAGGTGCCAAGGCAAACAAGTATTTCCTTCATTTTGGGATATAAGGCTCCTCAGCATGGTTTCCTTCTTTGTTTTCAGAATAAATTCATGTAATATTTTAAACAAATATAGTTATTATTCAAGATTCAAAGGACTGCACAATTAGAACAGAATAAAAATTGACCCACAAAGGGCAGAGGCAAATTTCTGATTGCCTTTAGTGCAGGTTGGATTCATAGAAGATACATTATTTTTATTAGACAGAAGAGTGTATGCGCAGACACTTCAAGGTAGATGATGCATTGAGTTCTTGAAATATAACGATTTCAGAGTGCATGAGATGTGATTTATACTGTGGTTATCTCTCCCCCAAGCAAATTGAAACTCCTGTCTCTGGATAGTCTGAAGCAAGATGGGAATTCCCTGCTGGGAGAAGAGACAGTGGCTGTATTCCACTGCCTTTCCTGAGGAGGTGGTGATCTGCAAGAGCATTTTTAACTGATGGCAAGGATACCAGCAGTCTATTCTCATGTGTGTATTATTTAAGGCTGAATGACTTGAGTGCTTCTAAAACAAACTCTGCAAGAAATGAGTTCATCCACAGAAATATATCAACACATTTGAACTCCCAACTAGTTTCTAGGTTTATAATGTGGTAAAAAAGAACTATGTAAAAGTGCTTTTTAGTAATAGTGTGAAGACAAATCTTTCCTTTCTGTTTGGAATGCAAAATCTGTGAGTCTATGGTAGTTTAATAACACAGAAGATAAAATGCAACAGTTTTAAATGCTTGGAAAGTAACATTGTGACCCTTTCCAAAGGGACAACTGCTGAGTAACCTCAGGCACTCTAAATAGCAGGGTTCATCCCTCTCTAAATGCTTACTCAATCCCTTAAAAGAAGCTTGGTAACTTGGCTTACCAGACATATTAAAAATACAAGCTCTAGCCCAAGCATGTATCCCTGCATCCCCAGCCTTTCCAGTATATTTAGCACATGAAGCACCCAAAACCCAGATAAAAGATGCTTTAAGGATGAACTTACTTATGAACACTATTATAATCAAGCTAAATTTATCAAGGTCTATATTTGGATTGGCAAAAGTATCACAGAATGTAGTGTAGATGATCATCAGGAGCACACAGCTGCTGATGGTGCCAAATGGCGGCTTCTTCCTTTCCAGCCAGTCCTTGATGTATCTTCGGACAATCTGAAATACAGAAACCAACAGGTTGCCTCTTTTCAAAGATGCAAGGAGCCAAGTTGGGCATCACAAAGTGAATCTGACAGCGGAAAGACACAAAGAGAAGAGAGTAATTTGGATGACGGCCACAGCGGATTTCAAAGCTTCCCTGCCACACAACTCTTCTTCTGGGGAATTTAACATTTGTAGTGCAACTTCCACTGGGCGTCCATAATGAGAGTATATTTTCAAGTACATTCAAATCCATCCTTAATCATGCCAAATGTTCTTTGCTAGCTGTCACTGAGACATGCCCATTAAGCCTCCCCAAAGTTTATCTCCTCTGCTGATACTAATGGATGTATGTAATTATCACAGTCCCTTTTGCATCAACAGACAATTCCAAGTGCAACTTTGGGAATCTTAAAAATCTGACATCTTCAGGAATTTCATGACGGTAGATAATCGAAAGTGATCCATGGAACATTTTAATATTTAAATAGCTAGCGATGCACCAGAAGTTTTTAATTAAATTATAACTCAAGCTTGAAAAGCAAAAGTGCATGTGTTGTGGGAGTTTAAATAATTCAAACTCTGAATATCCAGAGTTTTTGTAAATCCAAAGACAAATGCCATTTGCACACTTTTAGAATACCAGAATTAACACATGAAAACAAGGAAACCTACTGTACTTAGCAGAACTTCTGCAATGTCAGGAAACAAAATCTGAAGTTGTTTTTCAAGAATTTTGTTTAAAAACAACCATAAATTTTAAAATAACTTCAACTTTCAAATTATGCCAGATACAACAGGCCTATCTTGGCAGATATGGTGCATCCATTTCAGCCCTGCCTTGGGAGTAATTTTTAGTTTTTCTCTTTACTTTATATGGTTTGAAAAAACTTTTTAAAGCTTTCATCCTACGGTTGTGATTTGAGTTAATTTTTCAGCAATCACATTATCCTGCCTAATTTCTCCCGAGACCTCCCAATATTCTCTGTTACCATGCTCTTTTAGAAAAAACAACATGAGATCCTGACACACTTCTACACGAGGGCTCTAAAGGTAGTTCGTTACCTTACCATGGTGGTACCATTAATAAGCATCACTATTGGTTGAATAATACAGAACATTTCAGAGGTACTCAAGATTAGTATCAAAGCATCATCACCACAGGACCTTTACACACACTAACTGCCACTAAGCTGTGATATTGACCTTGCAGCTGCCAGTTTTCCTCACTGCCTTCCCAGCTTGTTTGCAAGTCTCTTAACAGGGAGCATCCATCCCAGTGACCACAACAAATAAGAGTTCATTGACCACACAGTAGGGCACACACTAAAAATTTGGCACACGAAGTTCTGCAAAACTAAGCTAAAGACCAGCACTTACCTCTCAGCACTTTTGTGCTTTCTGCTGATGAGAAAATAACATATTTACAAGAAATCATGCAAGGGAATGCTCAAAGTCCCAGTAAAAATACTCAACTTTCAAATTTCACACTTGTTAGACGCTGAAGAGAGAACATAACTCAAGAATATACACCCAAACTCCTGTAAGAGAATGCAATGGAGCTCCTTCAGCCACCTCTTCACATGCCACCAGGTACAAATCAACCACTACATCAATGAAGAAGAAAGCTGAGGGAAAACTTCAAATGTACAGTGCAAAAGACATCAGATTAGACTAATCTGAGCAGATTCAGGACTCTATAATTATGAGACTCTAAAGTAAGTGTTTTCTGAGGAATTAAAAAAATATATGTATTATCTAGTAAATCAAGGTTGCAGTAGTTATACTGCATAATGTCATAATGAAAGTAACATGATGTTAAAAAAGAAAAGTGATGATTAATTATGCCACAGTACAACTTACTGGAAGTATTTATTGTGAAACTTATAACCTTGTGACTGTACAAGGTATAATTACTACATATGTGACAATAACAACAATTTAACAGGGACTGGCATATAAGAGAAAGAATAAAAATATTTTTAAAATGAAACTGCAAGCCATATTTCCTCAAAATCTTCAGCTGGCTGATGTCTTCTTTAAATATCCACCTCTGTCTCATTTGGAATTACTGTGAATCAACAGCCATAAATACCAATATAGCTTCCTATTGCACGAAGTATTTTAAAAAAAGAAGAACTAGATTTTGGCTTCAGGAAATCAACTGATCAACTCAATGTCATGCTAAATATGTACTGTAAAAACACAGAGTCCCATACAATTTGATCTTCCTACAGTCTTCAAGAATGTCTATAATTTCGGAGGCTGATTCAGCCTATGATCAATGATTCCTGGCAATCTAAATTCTTGTATAAATTAAGAGGGGAGAAATATAACCCTATGGGTAACTGTTAAATTCAACCAGATTTTTCACAGGGAAGCTCACATCAGCTGATTCGTTTTGACTGAAAAACAATCCATTTGTTACTTATTCATGCCCTGCAGAGTTGTTTCAGGACAAGGATGTTTTGAAAGCCTTTTAATTTTTAACCCAATTCTGTAACTTCAGGGTTAGCAAAGAACTTTAAAAAATGGTGAAGATTTGTAGTGAAAAAATGATAGATTTTGCAAATACAACACAGACAACACACTGTAAAGCACAAAGGCAGCCAGGGAACTTTGTTCTGTGGTGCCAGCACTCTCTGACAGGAAGTCTAATGGAGGTCGAAAAGCCACAAGCAATCTAGATTGAAATGATTAAATAAAGAATCTCATCGGTAATTTGGAGCCCGGACAGAGATATTAAGCTTCGTTTATCTGCAAACACAGCTAATACAATCAATTTTGCATGTTATGGCCTGCCAAAAGGACGCCAGACTTCAAGCACTGTACTGCTAAGTCACATCCCCATTGAAATGGCAAAGTTCAGTCTTTTGAAGTACATTCCAGCACACTGTGGGACAAGAGATAAGTATCGAAGAAACAAGCAGCTGAGAAAATGTATGAATTCACATTCCTGTGAAAAGATCATACTACAGCCTGGCACAGAAATGTGAATAAGTGATATCCAAAGTAGTTGCACCAGATCGGCACACAGGTAAAAAAGAGCAAAAAAGCAAATAATCTTTGGATGCAATAATTCCACAAGTTGTAGTGAAAGAGAATACAAGGAGGGCTTTGGGGTCTCTAATGAATTGCAAAGATTTTTGTACAGTTTTAGATGTTGGTCTCAAAGAATGAGGGATTTTGTGATGGCTGATGCAGAGGTAGCACATGAAGGAACAGTGCATGGCAAATCCTTTCTTCACATTGTGGTTTAGTGGAAAGAAGAGGAAGAGAAGAAAAACTTTGTAGTAGGTGGTATTTTATAAATAGCCTGTGTGATGAAAGATGTTGATAAAGCCACAGAAAAGTCACAAGATGAAAGAATATAAAACTTTCCATCTGGTGACTACTTCCTGGTGACTATGTACTGGAAATCTCCATAGGTTTTTGGAAAGGCATCAGTTCAAATTTGCCTCAAAACACAGTTCTAGACTCACACTTTCATCTTGCCCAAGATTTAATTTTTAACAACAAAGGAATGTAATTACACATGAATTAGCAGTTGCATCCCCATTTCAATTCAGCTGCTTCTAGCAGAATGGTTACTTCCACACTACTTTTCCTGCACACTGCTCCTGGAGGAGCAATAACCTTCGTGTCCTGCTACAACCTCCTTGCCTCCTCAAGAAATGGGCTAACTGCTCATGTTCTTAATTCACTTAACATTCCCTGTACAAATAAACATAATCTGCTATTCCAGGAAAGCAGGTAAATAACGCTCATCTATTATAAAATCATAGATGAAAAAAGCAGAAGGTATATTACAGGAAGACAATTCACTTATCTCATTGTACCTTGGCAACAGTCACACCATATACCCAGAGAAATTTGTCACTAAAATACAGCCTGAATGTCTCCACCTGCCTGCTCAAGTGCAGGTCATACAAGATAAAAAATGCAATAAACAATGTGATTCATTAATGCTCATTATTAATTGAACTAAGCAGGGCAAGGATCTCCCCACCATATACATGGAATGGAATTATTTCTGACATTTGTAATACAGTACATCTTTTTTAAATTATCTAGAACTTCATATAAATTTTTTTTAAACCATGAAATGAACAAACAAAAAAAAAGAATAAGAGAAATGTTTATGAAGTCACTTTTCCTGTTCCCATTACATACACAGAAGTATCTCTTGCTATTTACATCCCTACACAAAATGGATTTTTCCATATTCTATCAACTCTTTTGGACAGATTTAATCTTTAATAGAATTGACAGTGTTTTAACTGCACTTCTGCTCCTCTTGTTTATTATCTCACAGTATGTACTTCTAAATGCCTGGGAAAATCACCTGGGGCTTTAAAATTTCAACAAAGAAATACAAGACACTTTTTCCTTGTGCAGAAATGCACAGCGTAACAAGCTGAAATTACGCTGGATTGTCACTCCACCTAAATGTTGCAGTTACCTTATTTACTTTGTCTTTTAAAATAAGATTCCTAACTATTTCTTAACTAATGCTGCTACTACTTAGTACAGCAATCCTTCTCAATGAACTCTGCAGTGCAAAGTTTTCTTTTGAAAAGCTTTGAGTCTGGCTAGATGTTTGCAACAGTTTGATAACTTCTCAATATCTCTTTTTATATTAGCCAAGCAAGAAAATCAACCGTATGGAATACTGGGAACTATTTCAGTGAAGCATGGTAAATATGAAAGGGGGGGAAACTGGAAAAGAAGTGAACTAAAATGACATTGACCATATAAATCAGTAAAATGGATCGGAGACTGGAATGGAAGGGTGATTAGGCAGGTTGTAGAAATGACGTAAGATGGAACATCCTTCTGAGATTTCTATAGCATTGCCGCCCTCTTTACAACCAAGGTCTGCTCTGCAGCTGAAATGCACAGATCCTTTTCCAAATCAGAGCTTGCATCACTTCAGTCAGCCCTTGTTCTAATAATTTTATATATTTATGTATACCTATGCGAAGGCACAAATTCTCCTGGACCTACATAGTGCTATAAAGTCTCAGAGTTTGAACTGGTTCACTCACCTTTCTGTCCCTTAAAGGACATCAACAAAAGTCAAATCTATCCTTATTTTACAGAGTGTGCAATTTAATATTACTTTTCTGAAGATGAGAGAGAAAAAAAACGTCAATTTTTGCAGTCTTACAAGCTTCTTGTTTTCTTTCCTCGTCTTACCAAACTCCCCTAAAAGCTATCTCATTCCATTACATCAGCCAGTTGGCTCCCAAGAGACAGCCCCTGACACATATATGCCTTCAAAGTAAATCTTACAAAACCAACATGAGGCAAGTTTCAAAATTAACTTTCATATTTTGGGGTAATTTACAACTATAGCTTTTAAATCTCACAAAAAGGTGCAACAAGGCAAAAATGTAAAGGCAGCCTGTAGCAGCCACACATATTTTTTTATATTTTGCATTTCTGTGGAGACTCAGTTCTGTTCTCTGCTGGAGTCAAGCATCAGAAGGGAGTGAATGGTGATCTGAAGGCTGTTTATCTGCCATCTCAGTTTTCTGCAACAAGCTCCCAGAAGCACTCATCTCTCAGGGCACCAATTCTCCTCCCTGTGGTTTCCCTGGACTCTCAAGAGAAAATAGGGCTACCTCCATGTGGATTTAAGCTATAAGAACAAAGGGATTTGACACTGTTCCCTTTTTATAACAGTTTCTTTAACTATTGCTTCCCCTACCTGGCCACTCATTATAAACAAACATTAGGTTTAGGTGAGTAGTACAATCTGTTGACCAGGAGCTGCCACCTACCTCTCCCTTTCAATTCCTTATTCTTTAAAAATAAACACATTACTAAACTTTTTAGTTTCCATTTCATGACAGCTTGTATTGCAACATAGCACCCTTTCAGAGTCGAGTTTATATGCACACCTCCCAAAGGTTGATAGGATTCTTTTGGAACATTCTGGGCAATGATGCAGAAGGTATTTAAAATCTTTTACTTGCACGACATCAAGATATTTTTGATGTCAATAGATTCAGTGAGGATCTCTGTGCAACCGCCTTCATTTTATAGATTGGGGAAGAAGAACTACTTTGAATGATAACATTAATTTTAGCTTTAGTTAAGGTCTGTTTAATGTGAAGTGCCCACTTTACGCTGGCAGACAAATTACCAATGGGGCAACTAGAGAATGCATGAATGATAATGTACAGACAAGCTTTTTATTATTTATTCATAGAAAACAGCGGGTTTTGGTGTGCTGCTTTGAAAAATGTTCAAACTAGTAGAATATAATGAAAGCGCAGTGAAAATTCTATTTCATTAACATTTAATCATAAATCGCTCTTTAATATAAAACATAAAATAAAAGTCTGTCATAAGCACTTAGGTGTAGAGAGTGGAGAAAGTCTGCAAAAAGAGGAAAGGAAATATTGCCGTGGTTTCTACTCTTCCCGTTATCTGTCACTTCAGAAGAAAAAAATAAGCAAAGAAACAACAGTATTCAGACAAACCCCACAACTGGCCGTGAAGAAACTGCTTGCATATTTCTCAAAATCATGTATTTTGCTGGCCAAGAAAATAATTATTTTAGCAAAATCACACCGGCTCAGGAGCAGCAATACTCATCAGAATCTGCCATACAGGAATAAAAAATAAGCAGAACATCAAGCTTCCAGAACAAGTCCACAAGTATTTTCCATGAAATATCTATTACCACGCTCATAATGTAACAAATATTCTCCAGTTCCCTAGAGGTCTATGAGAGCGGTGCACAAATAAAAAGCTCTTCCTGCTACAGGTCTTCAAGGCTTTTAGAACATCAGATCTTCATGAAATGCTATAAGATTAAGACTTCCAGTCAGAAAGATCTTATCGATTACTCTCTAAATACAAATGCAGTAGTGTATTATCATTAGTGATTTGATATATTATGCTATTAATTAGCAAAAACACATCTACAGACAGAGAGGAGGTAGGCCACAAGACATTTTTAGGTTTAGACAACCTGGACATCTCAGACACAGCAGTTCTTATTGAAGATCATCTAAAAGTCAATGCCAGATGTAAGATGCCAGATGTGCTTTTCTTATCACACACCATCTTCCTCTTCCTTTACCAGTCTTTACCTAACAAATGGCAGTCACCACCTGAGCACAGCTCACACCCACAGCCCCTTACATATTTCATCAGCAGTGGCTGGCAAAAGCATATTTGATTCCAGTCTTGCCACGCTGAAAATTTGTTTCAGAAACAGTACAAAATAAGCATAGATTACACTATTGTGACTTCTTCCTCCCAGCCATCATTTGAAATTCTGACAAGTCAGCCAATCAACAAAAACTCTCAATATGTTTTTGCTATAAAGCAAACAAAATACCCCAAACAAAACAAATCTAAAAGCACCTTCTCGTCTGCTTTGCTTATATCCCAGGGGCTGCTCAAACAGCTAGCTCTGCAGCCTGCTTGGGAAATGAGCATTTAGGCAACATAGGTTTTCCCAGAGGCGAGATTTTTAAAAAGGAAAATAAAGCCCTTGGAGAATGCTTCCTTTAAGCAGCTTTCTCTGTTTTACACTGATGTGGATTGAGCATAAAGCCTCTGTTGATCACAGCTGAATTGGGAAGGCTGAGGGAAGCAATCCTCCAAGCTCATTTTTTTTTCAATCAAGCCCTTTGCTACCAGGTAACCTTCTCACGCACCCTTCAGCTGACTTCCGCTGAATACTGTGACTGTGCATGGTAAGGAGTTGACATTGTGGGCACAAAATGATAAATCAGAAGCAATTGCTGAAACCCATCATTCATTAACTTTTCGGCTATTATCTCCTAATGCATCTGGAAGTTGAGAGTAAGCAACTTGTGATTCAAAAGGCAGGACTATGTTGCTGAACAGTCCAGCAACGACTAAGTTGTGATCTAAAAATGAAATGCACAACTTCCCACCTAGCTGGGATCAGACCTGTGACACCTCCAGATGAAGGGTAAGCAGACCCATCACTGTATGTCAGTCCTTTTCTTGCTTCTTGTTTTCCCCCCAATTACTGTACATGATTTTTTAGATAACCACCTTCAAAAATGGATTCTATTCCTATCTGAGCAGGTTGGTTTCCCTTTGTACAGTTCTACCTAATCAAGACAATCAAGGTCAACTACCCCTGACATTTCTGAACTGTAGCTATCCTTAGATTTTCCTCTTTTCCATATCCCCTGAACAGATACAATCAAGTGCAGTAACTTCAAAGTTTGCATGCTTTGAGGAATCTGAGCTACTTCAGTTGATCATTCATTTACAGAAACTGCTCCAAAACACATTCCAGTACAGGCTGATGTCACCCCATTGCTATATGTTACTTTATTGCTAGATCTGCTGCCATGCTATTTATCAGAAATTTCCAGCTAAGGCTTTCAACTAAGAGCATCCAGATTTTGGGCTTTTCAGGATCAGAGAATTCAAGTATTTTTGCTACCAGGCTGCTTTTGGTGGAGACTTAATTTAATTTTGACAATGTGAGAATATGACACACACATAGGTTACCAGCAACACTTCATGATCCTAATTAATAAGGTTTTTAATGATAACTCTTAAAGTGTGTAAGCAATACAAAAGGACAAAAGGACTTCAAGGACACAAAGGTTATGTTCATTTTCCACATGGTATGGTCACATCCACGTTATGCAGGTACTGATGCTGGTGGCTACTGTCATGCTCATCATGCTTGTCTTCTTATAAGAGCTTAAAGAAGATTTTTAGCCATATAAGAAATTAACTTCAGTATGACTTCAGCAAATTACAGCACATGCCGATTTTGAAATATGAAATCACTGTTTGATATGAGATAGACTGACTGTTGTAGCTAGCACAGGCAATGACAGAGATTCTTAACCTCGTCCGGGGTGCTCCTTTATAGACTTCAGTTCCATTTGCCTACCTTTTAACCACCTTTCTGTTTCAAAGTAGCTTTAGGCTGACTGAACTCAGAAAGTTTCAGTTGAACCCAGGGTTAAAGAAAATCCCTTGGGAATGAGCTGCAAATCTCTGATATTCCCTTTGTGCATTCTGAATACCTGAGGACAACAAATACTTAGCCCATTTAAGAACTAGACTTCAGACCTTTTGGTGTCCAAGAACAGTGGACACTTCTGACAACTTTCGGTCTTAATTAGTCATTTCCTGCCATGACATGGGAGAACAAAGAATTAAAATCTGTGAAAAAACAGACATTATACAGAGATGTATCACAGAAAATCTTACATCGCAATTACTATATTTATGCTCATTGAAACATTTCCATCATATACCATGAAAAATAAGGCCTTGTGTTTCAAAATTAACAATGAGCATGAAATTAAATATGGAGCATTTCATAAAAATCCTCTGTCCAATGCAACAAATGAAAAAGGAGTAACACAGAAAGAAGTTTACAATTGTGCAAATCAAGTTATTACAGTAAAGCATATGCAAACTGGCTCCAGCTTCCTTAATTTTATTATTTCTTATCTTCTGACTGCTTAACTTTGATATGTATTTGAAGATAAAGAATTTTTTATTCCCGTAATTAGTAGTAGAAACTACAATGGAAGAAATTCCTTTATCAACCAAGCAAAGGGCGTGTGAAACGAGGCAAAGGGCATGTGATAAAAGGACTAGACTGTATTAATAAAGCTCATTGTTAGAGCTGGAATTTCTCAGTCTGGGCTGCTAATTTTCCCATTTTATGTTCACAAATTCCCTTCTCGATATGCAGTATCGTATGTTTGTGCTAGGGAGGGACAGATGCTCAATCTCAACAAAGATCAATGTGGCTCCAGGGAGCACTGTAGCATCTTTTCTCAGATATTAGACTTCACTATCCTGAGGCTGTTCCTATGTGGCAGCTAACCAGGTCACTAGTCTGTCTTTAAGATAGCTCTCTTTATCTTATTTTTTAAAATAAGAATGTATATTTAAAAGACATACCTGTCCAATAATAAGGGGGACTACAACAGTCATGAACAGCTGTGAGAATATAGATGTAAAAGGCACAGAGGAGGATGATCCAAGCTACAAAATAAAAATATACCATTAATATTGTATTTTTCCTTAGAATTCACAAATTTTATTCTTAGATCTCACACTTCAATATATATTTTATGCATAAAAATCTGTGCACAAACTTGGAAATACGTGTACACCTGTGCAATTGTTAAGTCACAATAAAACATTTGGTATTCTACAATAACAAAAATAAAACAATCTCTGGTTGATTATTTTATAACCTAAGGTAAGAGTTCCATCAATATTCATTTAACTGAATACATATTTAATTGCTACACATATATGCAAAATAAATCATATGAGCATTTGTAGAATGATAAGTATAAAAAGACAGGGAGTGAATCTTCCTAACTAAGCAGTTAGCTCAACTGACCTTTCCATTTAGATAGATATCAAGCAACAAAAGTTTCAAATACATAAATAAATTATTTCAATTATGTTAAAGAAGAGAACTATTGAAAGTATGTATCCTTTCATTAAGACAACTGAACAATGACAGGCTTAGTCAGCATGTCAGTGAAGTCTTAATTACAACTATAAATGCTAAAAGTATATTTTTAAAGATGTGGGTAGAAAAGGTGAAGCAAATACAGCCAGTGGGAGTTCTGCAACCTATTTGGGAACCCTTGGGAAAACACTATTTTTAACATTCTGATTGGACTTGTTTTATGCTAGGTCAGTAAAAAGTCTCATTTAACATACCTTTAACAGCAGTAGAATATGCATTACGAAATATATAGTAAGAAGACTGAAATAACATCGTCAGAATCTCCTCAGAAACTGTTTGCTTCACAAGGAAAAACACTATAACACTCGGGATTTCACAGAACCACATTGTTTTCTATCTTGCATTTCACTTTCAAAACAGAACTCAGAATGACAGAACTCAGAATCTTTTCAGCTCCCTCTAAACAATGCTAAAACATCCTCGCATATGTCATTTTGATAAACTACACTCAGACTGCATTCTACTTTTGATACTTATGCTCCTTTCCAAGCTACCTGCAGGCATGATAAACAAGGTGCCTACAGAAAATAACCTTGATGAGAATAACATAATTTTCCAATAGTTTATGTACATACACTTTGCTTAATTTTTTATATGCAATGCAGAATGTACAGGATATGGTTGTTTCCTATGTGCTACCTTAACTGGCAACCTCAGGTAAGAATCAGTTTAGCCATTTCATAAGTCACAGCATCTCATTCCCATCACCTCTGATGTTAAAAACATGAACACAGAAGATGGTTGGAACAAAGATGATGTCATCACTAAGACTTTTTGGCTGAAAGCAGGATATAAGTGAGAGCACTGAGATTAAGGATCCTAAATTTTCCATAGAGAAATGAGGGAGAAATAAGGGCTTACAGAGGAAGATTCGGATCCCCCACATGTGTACATAAAGTCAGGCAGCATGGCTCCTTCACCCCCAAGGGACACAGGGCTCTCTGCATAATTCCTTGTGGAAAGTGGAGCAGAAAACTCCATCATACCACTCATGATCTCCTGGTTGTTTTAATTCTTGTAAGGAGCTTCTGAAATTTTAAAAGGTTCATAGTTTTTCTAACTGTATTTGGGCTTTTTTTTTTTTTTTGCTACTTGCCGAGGAGCTAAAAGCATTACTTACTATGTATCCAAGGAAGCTTTTTCAAGTGAAAGTGAACATTTTTAAACTTTAAAATCTGCCTGGGTCACAAAGGAGTGAATTTAACCAAGCAATCTGCATGCCAGGACCCACTGCATTGCTTCACAAAACTATGACACTTTGGCAGTGGCTCTTGTGCATTTGTATAAAGACTGATATACAGACTTTTCCCACTGATTTTAAGTTTTATGCTCTGTGGATGCATAATAAGTTCCTAAGTCAGGGATGAAAAATGGTTCAAAAATACATCTGTTGAAGAAAGGAGCCATTCAAACAACAGCTTTTGTAAATACTACTTCAAGTGTAGCATCCTCAAGTTGTTGCGGATTCTTAAGCACTCGGTATATATAAGGATACAATTTGATTAGGGTGTGGGATTTTTGTTTTCTTTGCTTGTTTTTTTACATAATTAAAGTCTGAACTATAGGTGCTGTGCTAGGATGCTAAGACAATCTATCTAGAAAACGTAAAATTCTTTTATTCAAGGAAATAATCTTCTTTATCAAGGTATTAGGGCACAGTTCTTCACCTGTTCACTTTCACTTTGTTCACGTTCATATCACTGTCTCTTAGATCATCACACTGAGTCAGGAAAAGGGAAGGCCTCAGTTACTCCTTCACTGTTATCTTTATGCAATTTATATAACAAAGCCATAAAAGGTGAAATTGAAGAATCAATAAAACAATTCAACAAATATTTCATGTCATTAAAAAGTTCTGGTTAATTGTAAAGGTCTGGATCAGAGTAGATCATTTTGTCTTCCCAGTGCTTAAAGAGAAAGGGAATGGTGAGGTAATCAGGTAAAATTAACAATGCACTTTAAATTTTCCACATGAATAAGTTGATCTGTTAACAGCTAATGCACTGTGCTGCTTCCCCCCCATTGTAATCAGCCTTTTGTCACATACTAGTGAAATCCATTAGCTGCAACTTCCTTATCAACTTCCCAAGGCTTTCCAGCTACTAAAATATTTGCATATTTAACGATTTCTTTGACTGGTATCAACTCTCATTTACCAAGTGCTTTAGAGGACAAATACTATTTTAAAAATCTGTCATGACAACTCCTTCTAATTAAAAGATTTATCTGAAGTACCCAGGGTCAGAAGAGACTTGGCAAAATATCAAGAAATATCAACAACTTCTAAAACAATCTTATACTTTAAGGATTGTGAAGATAGTGGAAAGCTTTAAATATCAGTATTTCAATCAGCTTCTAGTTTCAGTCATGTCCTTACTCATCAGTAATTTTATTTCTGTTTTCTCTGCAATACTTGAACAGAATTTCTTTCTCTTGTCTGCTCCCATTTCTTTCAGCAGTACCGCTTGCTAGTACTTATGGCATCCACACCACTGGGCCAACCATGAAAATGCTTATTATAAAATTCAGGAATTTGATAGGGTAACTGAAAAGAAAACATTGCTGAATAAATCAAGAAAAGGAGCAAGCTGCTAAAGCTTCTGGAAGATTCTAGTTTGACGCAAATGTCCAAATGTCATGGTAATCTCGTTTGGTAAAACAGCAAACATGGTAGCAGTGTGTGACAGTTACATAGAGGTTTCGCCAAGTGTACTTTCAAAAATACGCATGAATTTTGCATCAGCTCTTTAACATTCCACGTTAACTGATTTGCAGGCATGCTTCTGAAGAATGTAAAGTACATAAAGATGTAAAACACTAGCATCTTCTTTGATAGCTTTCAATAAAAATACAGAAATCAGCAAATAATCTCTTTTGTTACTTTGTTAACTAACTAGATGTGCTTCCAACAGCTGAAAAGACCACCAAGTCTCAGCAGTAAGGGTAATACCAATAAGAGCTAGAATAATGGGATTGGGATTCTGTGTCATAAAAATGGCACCTCCACATGCGGCTCCAAGTGACGTGCAGACAACGTGTATTTTGATATCAAATGCAATCAATAAAATCATAAGCTTGCACAGCTTGGTAAAATTGCCAGTCCACATGCTCAACTGTCTTTAAGGACAGAAAGGCAACTCTATCCCAGCATGGCTGAGAAAGAACAGAGCTACGTTGGCCACTCTGCATCATACTCTCACAGGGGAAGCACAATTTTTATGCTCATTCCGCTACCAGCAAAAATTTAAGAGACCTCCACCTTGTGTGATACAAAGGCATATGAAATCCCTCAATGAAAATAAACACGCATTTGTGCTTATTCCTGCTTTCCATGACTGAAGTTACAGTCTATGGACAAGTAGGTGAAACGACACCACTACAACTGTTGCAGCATTCAATGATCTCAATGCTCTGTTTTTCAAAAGATACATCAAAAAATGTGTTTACATCCCAAATTTAAAGAGATGACAGCACTCACTGTATGATGACACCTCTTGTTTAACTGTCTTTTAGTAATGTACGTATGCCCAAATGCAGCATACTTAATAATTCAAATATTAAGCTGATATTACAAATCAGAAAATGTCATTACAATTACTAAAGGAAGTAATAAAACTAAACATAGAAACAAGTCATATTATAAGTAAAGATGGATAGTCATATTCAAGTGACTAACTTTCCCAGGCATTACTTAACCTATTCAGAGTCATTACTTAATGACAGTGATAGATATTTATAAGAGCAAAATTTAATCTGCACTTCAATTTCTCATTGGTGGAGTTTTCCCCCTAAATGCCTTCGTGAAAATAAACTTAGGACTCTGCTTTAATAAATTTCATGATGAATGTGTTACCTCTGGCTTCAGGTAAGTACATGATGTGGTAAGAGGAAGACAGACAACATTTAGACTTGACATAAGAAAAAAATTTTTTACAGTGAGGGTGGTGAAGCACTGGAACGGGTTGCCCAGAGAAGTTGTGGATGCCCCCTCTCTGGAGGTGTTCAAGACCAGGCTGGACAAGGCACTGGGCGGCCTGATCTAGTGGGAGGTGTCCCTGCCTATGGCAGGGAGGTTGGAACTCGATGATCTTTAAGGTCCCTTCCAACCAAAACTATTCTATGATTCTCTGAATGTTTCAGTCTACAGCTTTCTAATCATCATTAATGAAACACAGCAGAATGTTGCAAAGAACAGCAAAACTCCGTGTTAACTTGAAACTGATATCTTACACACTTTAATTCAACACTCTCACTCAATACATGAACTCTAATCAATTATATATAATTTATGGGACATTGCCCATTTGCAACAACTTTGATGGGAATGTACCATATTAACTGTTAATAATAAGGGTTATGATGATGATGATACTGCAGTTTAAAATACATGAAAACCAGATTCAATTGCTTCTTTCTAGGTAAAATGTTAATCAGAGATATCTATGCTAAAAAAGACTACTCTTTCAATTCTAGTTAGGCATCCTCACCAAGGTACAGAACAGTAATTGTGCACATGGCATTTAAGATTTCATTATATCAATCAAAACCTATTATAGCAGGTTTTTTTCAGTGAGCTTTATGCCAGAAGTTTCATACCAGAAATACACTTTTCAGACATGTAACTGACAATCTTTCTTTCAACACCATTAATTTACGATGACAAATTATTTGCATTAAATGCATTATTTATTATAAACTTCAAGTTGACTTTATCAATGTTGTTTAGACAATTTATATTTACATCACTAGGCAATTCTCAACAGAAGAGGCGGTTCAGAACACATGGAGCAAAATTTAAACCACAACCAAAGGAGGAAACTCAAAAGCAAAATTAGAGAGGTTCAGGAGAAAGAAGGGTGTCAGCAGTCCAAACTCCAGACTGCCAGGGCACGTGAGCAGCATAGCAGGGTGCACACATTTATCTAGCTATCCAAAATACCTGCCAATGGATAAACTGGACCTTCAAGATATCTTAAAAAGATATGCATACTGCTGGGCTGAATAGAATGGCTGCTCTTCATGTGGCAAGTCCTCAGCAAAGAACTCTAACAGTTTTAAGAATTTATATACTCCACAAGAAGTCCTTGAGTTTTGAACTTTGTGACAAAAAATTTTTTTAAAAGGGGGGAGGGGTTGTAACTCCTACAATTCCCATCCTATTCTGTTTACCACTCTGATGAAAAATTAATTTATGTGTGTCTTCTCCTCAAGAACTGATCCAAGTCACATTACAAACTGCTGACCAAAAAAACAAAATGTGAATTTCACGTTTCCCATAAAGTGCCTCTGGGACTAGTAGAAAGTGCAGAGAAGTAAGCTTTGTCTTCCTGTTCTTGCACACAGTTTTACAACCTTTTTGGGGACATAAACAGAAAACTTCTACTTTTCACAGAAGCACAGAATGTCAGGATTGGAAGAGACCTCAAGAGATCTCCTAGTCCAGTAGCCTTACTGGAGCAGGAACACCTAGATCAGGTCACACAAGAAGGCATCCAGGTGGGTTTTGAATGTCTCCAGAGAAGGGGACTCCACAACCTCTCTCGGTAGCCTGTTTCAGTGTTCTGTCACCCTCACCATGAAAGGACTTTTCCTCATATTTATGTGGAACCTCCTGCGTTCCAGCTTGCACCTGCTGCCCCTTGTACTATCATTTGAGGTCACTGAGAAGAGCCTGGCTCCATCCTCCTTACACTTACCCTTTACATATTTATAGTCACTAATGAGGTCAGCCATCAGTCTCCTCTTCTCTAAGTTAAAGAGACCCGGCTCCCTCAGCCTTTCCTCAATAAGGGATATGCTCCAATCCCTTCATCATCTTCATGGCTCTGCAATGCACTCTCTCAACCAGTTCCCTGTCCTTCTTTAACTGAGGGCCCTATAACTGTACTGATATTCCAGATGTGGTCTCACCAGGGTAGAGTAGAGTGGGAGCAGAATCTCTCTTGAACTACTGACTACGGTCTTTCGAATACAGCCCAGGATGCCATTTGCCTTCTTGGCCACAAGGGCACATCGCTGGCTCATGGTCATCATGGTGTCCACCAGGTCCCTTTCCCCAACACTGCCCTCTAACAGCTCAGTCTCCAATTTATACTGAACACATGGGATTGTATCTTGCCCAGATGCAAGACTCTACACTTGCCCTTGTTATGTTTCATTTAATTTCTCCCTGTCCAACTCTCTAGCTTGTCCAAGTCTCACTGGACGGCAGCACAGCCTTCCAGTATGTTGGCCACTCCTCCCAGTTCTGTGCCATCAGCAAAGTTGCTGACAGTGCACTCTAGTTCCTCATCTAATTCACTGATGAATATACTGAATAGTACTGGTCCTGGTACCAATCCAGGTCCCTCCCTACTGGAGGGACTCCAGTAGATACAGGCCTCCAGCTAGACTCAGAAAATAGCCCTTTTGGCTATGCAGAGCATGAAAACACTGAGGTTTATCAGGATGAAAGTTACCAGTGAGCAAAAGTCAAAAGAGCTTAAGTTTCAGTCACTCAGAACAAAAGGTACAGTTCTCTAGATGAAAGAGGGAAGGCAAGAGGAAAACAGGGAGGCAGAACCATCTGGAATTTGTATCCATTGTTAGAATAACAAAACACCCATTTTTCCTTAAAGGAATTATCTTTTTCAACCCACAGTATGTCTACAGCCCAAGGTATATCAAGAAAGTTTTGCAAGTGTGTACTGATATACATGAAAAGGTTAAAGTAGTTCTTGTGCAAACATAGTTACATCAGATGAACTGCAATTTTTAATAGTAAAATAAAAATCTTCCCCCAGAGCTATTTATTGCACAGTACTATTTATTGCAGTTTAGTATAAGCTGCTATCTCTGTACTCAGTAAATATGCTGCTGAAGCATTCCTACTGCAAACACCATGCCACTTGCATGCTGCTGAAACTGTTTCAGCCTAGCTTCACACTTACAAACCCTTTCCATAGTCCTGACTTACTTACAATGTAATTAGTTAGATCAACATACAGGAGAACATTCAGCAGCATGCAAGTGGCATACTTGCATGCTCCTGAAATCCTTCAAGTGCTTCAGACTACTTCTGTGCTTGTCAAAAAGACACAGTCCTCAGGAGCTGGCACTATACCACGCCATTTGTGCCAGCAAATCCTCCACAAGCATGAAGACATCCTAACCCACAAGAAGCACCATTACCCATCCATTAAAGCCTGTTCATTGTACACTAATGCATTCACGACTTCATAAAACATGGAGATAAAACTTGATCTTCCCCATTTCCTTCTACCATGAACTGTAAGGAATCAAAACTGTAACTGAAGACTAATGTCTGAAAATGAAACCTTGAACTGATGGGGATAAAGCAGCATCACATTTAGTGCCATGCAGGGGCTCCAGTAATTTGTCTTGCTGCTCCTATCTCACTAACCTCTACTATAAAAACACCCATGGGAGTTAGGTGTCCAAGAACTGAAGCTCTGTATACCCGAACAGTACTTTCCCAATTGGCCTGTCATCCATTATGGACCATCACTATGTTGTCCAGTTCCTGCACTGTCCAAGAGATCTCCATTGAGTGAGCATCTTATTTAGTAGTGTTTATATTTTACTCAGCCAAACTAACAGCATTTGGTTTTGTGACTGTGCAAGAACAATGGTCTTGTTAGAGTGAAGTGCAGGTCATACTTGCATTAACTGCAACACACTTGGATGACCTTTCTGGGAGGCAGCTTATTTCAGATACTGCCCAGAAAATTCTTCCTCAATATTTAGCTGTTTTTAAATCACTGCAATTTATATCTTTAATATACTGTAGAGTAGGTGCAAGATTAACTAGTAAAAATACATCTTAAGATCAAGATACTTACAAAAAGCAGAAGCAGAAGCGGAGTTATAACAATTCCCTGGAAGAAATAAAAGATGCCTGTTAGTCAGGGAAGCAGAATACTTTTTACATCTTTGCACTACAGAACATGGAAATACACTAACCATGCCACATCATAGAAATAGTATCTTTTACCTCTAGTTTTTCCCATTTTGCACCTAAGCCATTCTATTCCAACAGACCTGATATACAATATAGGTAAATTATTTTAAAAAACATATTAAAGAGCTCCCTTCACTGTGCTGTATCTTAACTCCTCTAAGCTGCTTCTCCTTAGGGGGAGGAGGCTTGTGATCAAGTCCCAAGCTACCTCATCCCTAGTCCTCTTCTAAGCAAAAGGCACATCAACCGTGATAAATTAGGTGTCGTGACTGTGTAACGTAAACTGATATTTCCCCAAGGAAACAAGCTGAGATCTCAAAACTCATTTCACTTGATTAGACTTTGCCTCACACTGGTACAAGGCAAGTCTTTCATCTAATTTAATCACACAGGACCACCTCAGCTTTCTGCATGCCCCAGGCAGACACAAGCAAAAGATTTGTTGTCTTCACTGACAAGGATCAGGTTTAAAGCTGATGATTGGACAAAAGAGAGGATTTTAAGTTTCATGACAGCAAATCTTAAAATGAGTTGTTTGGGTTGGGAGTTAACATGACGTGCATCAGTTTCATAGCTGCAAATAGTAATTCCCCATCATCCTGCCATTCCACTTCCATATTTCATGCTGCTCAATAAAATGATGCTATCATTTAATGCATGCTAATTCACAAAGCTTGCTCAGAACTTCTCCAAGCCAAGACTATTCTCCTTCCAGATATGTTTCAAGAATATCTAGTCTTCCAGTAATTCACTAATTTTATTGTTTAAAGGACAAAAGTCTCAAACTTCCTTTAATCCATCTGAAAGGATAATTATTTTCTGTTTGTTTTTAGATTCAAGTGAAAAACAATCAAACAAAAAAGCAATTGTCCTCTGTTTTTCATTTAATCTCGAGTAACACAACTTAATGGTCTTGTTGTCTAATACACAAACTTTGTACAACTAGTTTTGTATTAGCCTTCCTGGCCCCCAAAAACTCTCAGATCCAGACAGCCCATTAGACAACACAGGGTTCCTCTTATGTTCTTAAAATGAAACACAAGTGAATGCCACAAAGAGCAGGCAAGAAGGCTCAAGGAAGTAAGTTAGGCTGTGCACCTTGAAGGCTCTGCAGAAGTTAAAATATCAATGCCTGAAGAGGGTCCTACAGAAAGGCAGGGGTAGGACTTTTTAATAGGATAAGTGATGGCAGGGCTAGGAATAAAGGATGTCCTCAACGCAGAGGAGCTTCCCCGCTTCTCACTGGATCTTTCGGCCTTTCCCTTGGGCATGGCCGCTCAGGGACGGTTTCCTC
>VZTY01029714.1:28684-113949 GCA_013400935.1 Turnix velox | reverse complement strand
GGTTGCCCAGAGAAGTTGTGGAAGCCCCCTCTCTGGAGGTGTTCAAGACCAGGCGTGACCTGGCACTGAGCAGCCTGATCTAGTGGGAGGTGTCCATGCCTATGGCAGGGGGGTTGGAACTTGATAATCTTTAAGGTCCCTTCCAACCCAAACTATTCTATGATTCTATACATTGGAAAAGCAGAGATTTAGGCCAGATACAAGAAAGAAATTCCTTATGGTGAGGGTGGTGAAACATTAGAACAGGTTGCCGAGAGAGGTTGTGGATGCCCCCTCTGTGGAGGTGTTCAAAGGCATGACTGGACAAGGCACTGAGCAACCTGGTCTAATAGGATGTGTCCCTGCCTATGGCAGGGGGACAGGAACTAGATGAATTTTAAGGTCCCTTGCAACCCAAACCATTCTATGATCCTATGATTCTGTATCTGACTGCCCCACAGTCTAGACATCCATAATAATTTGTGTTTTTGCAAATGTCACAGCTGAGATAGATCATAAAAGACTAGAGATGGAAGAAGTAGAGGCAGCAAGAATTGCTCCAGGGACTCACTCACTGTTTCCAGGGAGGCCTAAATGAAATGCATGGCAGTTATGAAGAGATATAGGTAGTCGAGTGTATCAGAACAAAAGCTGAGGTAAGGAGGAGGAAGAAGGATCTGAATTTATACTTGTGGACAGGGGCATGAACAATGCTTAGAATGGAGAACTGACAGGAAGATTCGTTTAATGGAGATGCTTTCACAAATACATGAGACAGACATTCCCTTTCTTCCCATTTATCCATTGAGCACCACTCAAATTCCCCTAAGCATCCTAGAGTTTTGGGATGGCAGAACACCACTGCAGCAAGGTTCCACCTTTAGACCTTCATATGAGCAAAGAGGAGTATGGATGGAGCAGGAGGCGATACATCAAAAGCACACTGCTCTAATTGAGCATTGTGTATTAGGAGAGGAGAGCACACTGCCAGCTGTTGAGTACATCCAGCTCTCCTCTAAATCTGATGGAACTCATTGATTCAGCACCATTAGTCATTTCTTACATGCTTCACGCCTCAGTACATTTCACGGCACTTTTATAATATATTACAAATAAAAACTCAAAGGCAAAAAAACCCCTTAAACAAAAATAACCTTCTCCTTTATCTTGTTAGTAAATATAGATGCTGTCCTCCCTCATTGGGATAGGACCTGTGATTTGAAAGGCATTTACTTTAGAAGCCTGGCGATATTAAGACAATAAGCAACATCTACTGCTAATTGAAAGTGAATAATATCACCAAAGGAAACATTACCTCTGTGACAGAAACCTGACTTCATAATTTTGTAAACACAGAGGAAAAGAATCCCAGTACACATGATAAAGAGATTCCTGACTAAGCTTGTTGAAAATCAAACATTCAAAAGGGCAATTCCAGAAACTGGTTGCAAAATTTTGCTATTAAACCTGGTGATGTTAATAGCCAGAAGAAAAGTTTCCTGTTGTCTTACCACGGAGAGGATTTACAACGCTGTATTTTCCTATTTGCAAGATATACACCATTTCCTGGAAAGCTAAACAGTTACCTGACGGAACAGACACGTTCATATTAAAAAATAGATGCTGTGGCTGAATCGGAGTAACTTTACGTTAATGATTTATTTTGAGAATGAGATGAAGCCCTAGTAGAGATTTCATGCCCTGGCAGAGGCTTCATAGAGACAAGCATATTCTGACACTGGAAGAGCAATTGCTCTCAAAGACCATGACAAGCTGAAGAGCACAAAGGAAGCTAAAACTGAAAATAAAGACTATAATTTTTAAGTCCACTGGACACTAACACCATCAGAGAGCAAAACGTAACTAAATTTGACGATGCTTTCCCCTGCTTTCCAGGCAAGTGCTGTCAAATACGTAGTGTATGGAGATAAACAGATTGTAGATTAGCACTGCCATCAGAAGCTGAGCATCTGCCCTTGAGAATGCAAGGTCATTCCACAGTTTTAGCATCTTCAAAGTTGGGGTGGAGTGTTAAGCTTTTCAACTGCTGCCCACAATGGAAGCAAAGTTGTAAAGTGACTGCTGTTTGCCATCAGCAGAAAAACTTTCAAGAAATCCATTTACACCTCTGATGTGAAAGACTGACTGAATATATTTCAATGACTTTAGTGGAGAGAGAAGAAAAAATATCTCAGTCTGACCTGAGATAGTGATACAACATAGGAAACCGAATAGTCATATCAGATACCCAAAACACACATTACTTTTTACATTAAAGATCATTAAATAGGTCTCAATTAAGAGAGTTTAAATATTTTTATGCGTGCAAGCATGTGTGTAAACATACACTTTAAGAGGAAGGACATACTTGGGGAACTTCTTAATTGCTATTCATAATAAAGATGTTAAGAGGTTTTCTATAGGTTACATTCAGTACAGTGGGTATTAAAAGGCGTTTATCCTCCAACAATATACGTAGAACCAACATATATAATCAGCTGCCAAATCAGACAGCAGAGGAAAGAAAAGAATGGATTTGAAACTATGATGGCAAATCATTAGGAAAGAAATTATGCAAACAGTAAGAGGAAGATGGGCACCGATCCAGAGGGACACATGGTAGAAGACGAGTAAGGATTATTGTAATGAGGCATGAAATACAGCTGAACTTTCCTTCATTTTCTTTATCCACAAATTTCCCATGCAATTTTTCTTCATTCTTACAGGTCATCAGTATGACATGTATGTGGCAATTGTTAGTGAAAAAACTTCAGCTTACACTCCTGTTGTAGCTATTGTAAAAAGTAGAAAGATGAAAGTTGCTGAACAAATATGTGTTTTCTGAAATCAATTATCTATTTATGCACTTAAAGCTACAGATGTTCTTGAATTCTTCATTGCAATAGGAAACAAAAAGAGTGTAAGCAGCATGAAGTTATAAACTGAATAAAGGTTAAGAAAAACCTAACTGGGCAGCAATTCTGCTACTGCTGATAGTGAACTGCAAGAAATACATCTTTGAACTCTGGATAATTTCACCTGAGGAGAAGCATTAATGAGAATTAAAACTCAGTTTTCATCTGTGCACAATAGCATGGTTTTTATTTCCAGAGTCACTGGCACTTTTTGGAAGAGAAAGAGCAATCAAAAAACCCTGCTTCCCCCTCTTCCCTCAAAAAAAAAAACAAACCTGTGCCATTTTTGATTACAAAATGAGCAACAGACTATACTTTGAAACCTTTATTATTTCAATTTCTTCTTTTGTCTATTCTTTCCTTACTTTTGTGCCTGGAAGTATGTTTTTAAAACTAAATTTTTGTCTTCAAAAAGAGAACCTTGCCTCTAAAAAAATACTGCTGCTTCTGAACCAGGAATACTTCTGAGCAATCATAACTGGTGAATTGCTACAGACATTGCATCATATTTGTTGCCACTACTGTGGCAGGGAAATAAAATAAAATATAATATTTTAAAAGCATACTAGCACCAGATAAGAGCAGAAATTAAAAGCATTTCCATTAGTTATTTGTAATTACTAATTACAAATGCCCCCTCATGCACATTTTACATAAGTATTAAATCAAAATGGAATCAAAAGAAATGCAAATAGTCACAATTTGGTTCTTGTGACACAACAGATTCTAGAAGAAATAAACTGATGTAATCTGGGGGCAGTAATACTACTATACTTGTCACAGATTAGAGTGTAAAGAATAAAATAAAAAAGAGAGAGAGTATTCTTTTCAGTAAGTTGAGGTTCCAGTATTTTATTGAGAGGTAAGCTGAAAGCATGAAAAGAGAACTTCAGATAGGTAAAATTCTGTCCAAGTCTAGTGTGCCTGGCTTCCCAGCAGAGGGCATCTTCAACACATTTCTGCGTTCTTAGACAGCAAAAGATTAGTTCAGAAGATGCTAGTAATGACCTGAAGTTTTAAAGTAACTACAAAAGTTTCTTGGGGCTTCACAACTTATACTGGACTAGTATCTGAAGCTATGCACAAAATATAAAAAATTCTGAATAAGGGTTGGAAAAGAATATTTTCCTTAAATAATTTGATACCTCATAACCTATACTCTAAGAATAATTGGATTAAATTCAGTGAGATGGGAGTTATTTGGGCACTCCCAACTGTCTCCTACTTCCTCTCAGTTGATCATCATTCATGGCCTCAAGACTTTCACTGTCTTTAACTCTCACCTCATTGATCATCTTTTAAAACTTCCTCATATGCACAACATATATCCTAAATCCAGCTCAGTAAACCATTTCCTGTTCCAAATAAAGTTTATTTCTTGTGTGGTGTCAGCAGAAATCTCTTTGACACTATCCTGTAATTTCTACAATGCAGGCAGGTTCACACACCATGTAGTGTCATCTTGTTGGGACTGAGGAAGAAAGTTGCACAGTATGTAAGTTTAGGGTGTCTGTGGGTATAAATATTGTCCTTTGTCTAAAAAGTTTTCAGTGTATAACAAGGATATAAATACACAGCTACATGCTTTGGGGTCTATGTTAACTGCAAGAGATGTTAGTGCAGTGCTACAAATAAACCATAATTTCTGCTTTGTTTTGTGTGTAGAAAATAGAAAGGCAGCACATACACATTTTTGAAGAATAGTTAATTTTCCAATTAATTTTAGAGCCTGTTTTTCTTTCAGGAAAAGTTAAAAAACATCTAATACTCTCCAGTATATATATTTCTATCAAGTAAGAACGAATCCTAATTTTAATTACTAAGAAAACATTACTATCTGTATGTGCCAGCCTCACACAGTGCCTCTACTTTCACGAAACCATTTTGGCACACTAGATGGTGCTGTGGGACCTTCCAGGAAAAAGAACTTCCTCCTAAAACAGAAGTTGTAGCGCTAAATTAGCCACATTGTTGATTCTGTTTTGAAACACATTAAAGAATACTACGCAACAACAAGAGGAACCAGAACAACAGGAAGAAATATACTAAGCAAAAATTCTGCTTTGACTGACCTTGCTTTTTGGAATAGCCCCTCTTCTACTGGAGTAGCTTCTCCCCTCTCGTTCCCAAAGCAAGATAAAGCAGTCTTTACGTTCTACTTAAGTCTTATTTTAACAGGTTCGCTACATGATTGCAACAGTAATAGCTGAAGTCAGAGATGCGACATAGCAAGGTCTCTACGAGTCTCTTCCTGCATCCTCTAGCATGCAGGATTTTATTCCATTGAATGTTTATTAAAAATCTATTTTAACACAATAAGCTTTGAATTAACTAAAGAGCAAATTAACTTTTCCTGCTGTGATAATAATATGTTACATGAAATAAAACAGCAGCATAAGGGGAAGGGGAAAATTACAGAAAAGAGGGAAAAGAAAAAAAAAAAGAAAAAGCTATGACAAATACTGCAGAATTGAGCAGGCATAAGCAATTAGCAAAATTGAATCTACTTATTCCATTCTATAGCTTTCCTTGTATCTGACAACTGTTTAAGCTGAACAGTTTCCATATAAACATACCATCAGTACATGAACTAAAGAACATTTCGTTTTGTCAACATAAATGTTAATGAAATGTTTATGAAACAAATTTGTATCTCCCCTATTTTTCTTCAAGCCAAGAACCTAAAATGGAGAAACTATAGAACACTGTGCAATTCCCCTCTTTGACATACAGAAGAAAATTAAAACTTCATATAATGTATAATGGGTAGAAGTTTTGTTTCATTGAAAACCCATATGGGTTGATTATGAATCAATAGTATTAAAACACTTCCTTAACATTGCAAAGGTCTCTTTATGATCTACCCATCCAGAAATACCACATAAAACACCACAAAAGCATCCATCAAAAGAGAAAACATCCACCTCCAAATCAAATTGTACAAATAGTACAGTTTGTCTATAATTACTGTTACAGATAAATTAGACCGCTTACATGGGTTTTGTTGGGACAATGTCTCATCAACCAAGGTGGTAGCTAGACTATGTGAGAATTGCTCCCTAAATTCCTTGGGGTAAATAATCCTTCAGGATTGTTTCCAAGTCTGCTGGACAGTTAAGCTATTAATAATCAGTATGACAGAGACCTCACTCATACATTCTTCTTTTTCCTTTAGTCTAAGTGAATTGTTCTACTGAAATATATCACAAAGCTCATTCAATCTGCTTCCACTATTATTCCCAGATAGGATTTCTTCTCACAATCAAATATTTCAAAGGCCATACTCGACCAAAACACGCAGGCGTACACAACACCTCCCCCCAAAACCCAGCCCCCAATATGGTAATCTCTATTGCTTGTGTTCTGCGCTGCCTGCCTAGCCCCAAGTCATCAATAATGAATAGCAACGTACAGCTACAGCAGTAGCCTGTGTCATGGGCTTGTCAGGCATTTTTGAAAAGGAACAAAAAACACAGGTTTGCCATTTGATTGAGTCTTCTTTTGCAAACACAGAGCAGGCAAAACAAAGGAGAATTTAAAGAGGGTAACAATGATTAACCCTTATCGTACTAATTGATGGTTTCTTCCACTATACAGAATGGAAAATTATTAGCTTGTAATGCAACCAGTATTCCCCTAGATCTGGGAATTCAACAGTAATGTTGGTTCTGGGCACAGGAAGGGGAGGTTGTTTCTATTTTAAGATAATGAATACATACTCAACATAATGAATACATACTCAATACATACCCAAATATCATGATGTAAGTAAAGGGAGGTAAAAAACCAGTCATTTTCCTAGGAATCCAGCAAGTTCAATCTCAAATAAAATCGTTCTTGAAGAAGATGCTTAATGCACACAGATATACACACACACACATAGTCATAATGAATAATATACATCCTAATAAATTAGTGGCTTGTTTGTTTGTTTTTCAAAAAGAGTGTTTCTAGTATCTATTCTTTCCTTTCAGTGTTCCCAAATACATTTCTACTGACTGTGGATGTACATGAGTGATTATCTCACATTTTAGAGACAGAGCACACCAGCTGGTACACTCCCAATCTGTCTCCCCTGGGGAGGGCGGGTGGCAGACTACAAAATGTCTACAGGACACACACAAACTAAACTGCTTGAAAACCCAGTTGCAACCCCAAAGCATTCTTGCTTTTTATATCTGCATAAATTCCAGAATAAGTCCTGCATTAATAAAATCTATATAAACAGTAACTTGCACAGCAAATTCTGCAGCAAATAAGTAAATATTCTCCCCTAAGTAGATCACTTGTGTAAAAAATGAAACTATGTAAGCCTGTGCTTTCAATTGGACATTGAATGCAAGACATCTCAATTTAAATCATGTCACCTGATGATCTTTTCCAGAAGCCAGTAACAAATAAAAGCACATAATTTAAACACAACCGAGGAAATTTTCACAAAGCAGCACAATTTAAACAGCCTATGCTGTATTCTGACCTAGTGCTATCTTGTGATAACTGCTTTAATGGTTCAAATGGGATATTATGGCATCCATCTGAACTGCATAAATCACTGAGCATTCATTAATTGAAAGTGTCATTAATGAGTGTAAAGAAACCACCTTTCTGCGGCAGATAACAGAACAACAGCCTCAAAAATTACAAGTTCACACTAAAGTTAAGGAAATCCCAAATCATAGAGCTATGATCCTGATTAAATTAACTGATTAAATTAGGATAATTTAATTCAAAAAAACCAAATTCTGATTAAACCTACCAAATCATTCTATAGCAGTAAAGTTGTTTCTTAATAAAACTCCAAACTTGAGTTTGACTACACTGCTTAGTCCTCATTTCACCAATTCTATACAACTCAACAAGTGCTTGGTTACCCGTCTTCTAGTCTACTTTCAAATCACAGTAGAGAGCATTAAACTTCTGCATAGTTTTGGATATTACTGTGAACTACACAATCCACTTTTGATATGCTCGATACGCACATTTGCAACAAAAAAATGCAGCGATTCGTTCATAGGTAGCAGAACAGAACAATGCCTCTGTTCTTATCATGCCATATGACCCTGGAATTTATTTATATCTTAGCCATCTGTTTCTAAGATGTTCATTTTTTAAATATTATTGTGTAGCTAGGGATGCATATCTCACATTCAAGACAACAGAATAGTGCATTGGGTCAACTGCATGCTATTGCTTAAATCACAGATGACCCATTTGGCCAAGGTCTTGCTTACACAGCCAGTCTCTCAGCAAAGCATCTCCAATGCTTGCTCCACCTGCTGCACAGACTGACTGCACTTTGAAACACATGGAAATGAGTTGAATCTACAGTGCTGTCACATAGAAAGAGCTCTGTCTACACTGATGTTGAGCTGGAGGGACCAAGGAAAATTCACCTCCCTGAAACTCACCTCCACACTGCCTGGGTCCTCTCTGCAAGGGGGTGGGAGTTCCACCCAGGATGGTGCTCAGGTTGCACAGCATTGCCCACATCATCCTATGTTTTGTGAAGTGTACTGTGACCAAGATGGCATGTCATGGCTTACCTGGGAACAGTAATGAAAATACTGGAGCAGCTAAGTTGTAGAAAGGTAAAACCCCAAGCACAGGCAGTCTAAAGAAATAACTGCTTAAAAATAAAAAAAAAAAAAAAAGGAAAAGAAAGAAAAAGGGGAGGAGGGAGTAGCAAACAAAACTTGGCTTTTAATTTCAATTTCCTGTATGGGTTATGCAGATCAAACTTACAATCACAAGGAGCCTGCTTTTCCTGTGTCTGATATGAATCCTGGTTTTTCATTTAAAGAATCTGGCCTGAAATGTGGATCTTTGCTGCAGTAACATAACAGACTCTTTCCAGAGGGGGAAAATCATTGCTGAAAACAAAACAGTCTTAGTATAGTGCAGACCGCTTAGGCAGGGAAGGAAACTGGTGTAATGAAACAGAAATAAAATGAAGATAAAATATTTCCCTCACAGTCCCCACAAGAAAAACTGGTTTTGGTTTAAACTTCCAGGAGTTCAAATGGCAAGACAGTATTAATTCAGAAGGTATTTCCTGCTTTATAGGAGGTAAACAAGGGAACTAAAACATATCATCCAAGATGTCTATCTTCCCCTTTTCAGGACAAGATTCTTCAGCCTACTCCATCCTCAGGAATATCCCAGCTTCCCAGGTCCTTCAGGGGACATCCCAGTCCTCCTCAGGCCTTGTCCCAGCTTTTCTCCAAGGACTGCTGCTAGGCTGGAAGTCCACAAGATCTGATCATTTGTGTGCTGCAATTTCCAAAGGTTTCAGTCCTCTGTATCGAGTTTAATTCACATTCCACAAGTAGAAAATATCCCTTTTAAAAGTAAAATAACTTGTAATGATACAGGTGAATGACATGCCACGCATTCACAGAACCTCATTAGCAGAAGGGACAAAACATACCCCTGGGGCCATTAGTTTTTACTGAGGATTTTGAGGATTTTCTAACCAACAAGAGATTTGCCTGTGTCTATTTCACGTGCCTAATACTTTTCATAAACTGTTTCATCTGGTGGGTGCCAGATGGGACAACTCTACAGAAATTGAAGAAAAAGTAAATCACCTGATATCTCTATTCAGAGCACATGAATTGCTTAAAGTGCAGCATGATTTAACCCATCCTAAAGTCAACAACTGATCTGATTTTCAAACTAGTTTTCAGGTGCACAGCTTGCCTCCATCTAACAAAAATGAAGATATGCAATCCAATATTTAGGGTTATACAACAGGGCAGCAATCTACCAACTGGAACCATTTTGAAAATTAAAAAGAGCTCATCATCCAAACCAACCCGGTAAAAATTGCTAACAGTTGCCCATTACATGGCAGGTTTAATATCCACAACATAGAGTGGATAAATAGCCTCATCGTGGTGTTAAAATGCAAGTTCTTTTCATGCTTTGCAGATGACTATACAAATGAGAAATACAACAGCTCCTGGCTGCCTGGGAAACATCCTGAAAAGGATGTTTCATCAGAGAAGGGATCCTGACCCACCATTTTACTCAGTACCAGCTTATCATCAGCCATTTTCATTCTAATTCCCACATGAAAAGACTCAGTTTCCTGTGTTTTTTCCCCCGAAGTGCAGCTGCATACTCACATACACACAACATGGTCAAAAATTAACTATTTTGGTTATTTATAATTACATGACTTTCTTTTATATATAAAGCAATGCCACGCAATGCAAATGCAGGCAATGCAGGTTAACAAAACACCACAGCAGGCACATCAAGGCTTTATTATTAAAAGGCAAGACAACCCTTATCCTTCATATTTCTGGATCAGACACAGGGGACATCAGCCTAGCTCATATCCAGAGCAGAAATAACCATCCTGTAGGCTGAAAGTAATGAAATCTTCAAATGGTTGTTCCAAATACTGGTGCTGTAAATGAGCTGCAAGCTATCTTTAGACATTAAAAGTGTGGAGGTTTTTAGCTACACTGTTTTACTGACAAGTTATGTGGACTAAAAAGTTCCAGGATCAGTCTGTCTACTATAGGTTTAAAAAAATACATTAAATGGTTGAGTCGTTTTCTTAATATGTCTTATGTAAATGTTTTTTTAAATATTAAATTTAAATTAGCATTTCTGGCTTGCCTACAATAAAAGCCTCTAACATTACAAACTGTGACAAGGAGTTGGCTTAGCAACTAAGACAGACAGACGGAGGAAGGTCAGTCAGTCAACAATAAATAGCTTTGGCTGTCTGACTTCAGGGACAAGAAAATTGCATGGACGATCACTTCAGTACTCCTGTAGGTGATGCACTATTTTATTCTTTCTGATAGCTGCGGTTTAAAAGAACTCAAAACCAGGCAAACACACATTTAAAGGTGGAGCAAGAGATGTGGACTGAAGGTTTATTTTGTTTGGTTTCAGATTCACACTTTTGATGGAGCCTAGAGAGCCAGAGAGAGAGATGAAAGGAAACTGTTCCCAAGCGCCTGATGGAATCAGAGGGGAAAACAGCTGCTTAAGTTGCATAGTAACTGTAGAGTGGATCTAGGACCAAGAGGTCCTGCTTGTAGAGGGGGGGCTCTGCCTCTGCCAGCAAAATACAATTCATCAAGTCATGTTCACAATTACATTACTTACCACCACAGTACAAGAAAATATGCTGTGAATTCTACTCACTTGCAACTCAGTGGTGAATTTATGCTGCTGTTCATTATGGATCCAAGCCCAAAGGTGCTGAACATATCCAGCCCCTCCTGGAGAAAGAAGACATTCTGCACCTCGCAGAAAGGTTTGCTACAAGAGAAGAGGTGGTGTTGGAGCCTAAGATAGTCTCTCCATCCTTCTTCACTCCAACTTTATCTAGGCATTTACAGTGTTTTAGGCTGAGTTGTACTGTGTTGTACTGCTGAGAAGCTTTGAATTGCTCTGTCAACATGACTGGCTTTTCTTTTTCCCAGTCTTAGAATCATAGGGTTGGAAGGGACCTTCAAAGGCTGTCTACTTCAACCCCCCTTCAGTAAGCAGGGACATCCTGCACTAGACCAGGTTGCTCAGAGCCTCATCAAGCCTGGCCTCTACCACCTCTCTGGACAACCTGTTGCTGCTTCTCACTACCCTCAATGTAAAGAACTTTTTCCTAATTTCTAGGCTCTTTCTTTTCTGTCACTCTCTTTTCTTTCATTTTCCCCTCCTCAAAATCTTTTCCAAAATGATTAGAAGCATAATCCTTCAAAGTGCTGACTTCCAAGAGTACCTAACATTTCAGCCTTCACCCTTCAGGACACTGACACTCTCTCTGTCTGCTTATTTTTTATCACAGATTGGTTTTTGAAGAACTCTTACTTAATCACTAGACAAAAAAACACCTTCTAAATTTATTACCAGTAGAAATATAGAAAAAAACTCATATTCATTCCTTCACAACTACTGACTACTCACTCAGACTCTGAGCTGCAATGGAAATTGGCAAAAACATCCAATCTAGTCATTTATCCAGCAAGTCCAGAGTATCCCAATGAACATTTGCAGATGTAACAAGTAATTGCTGTATTAAATACTGCACATGTAAATTTCTCAGAAGTTCATGGCCCATCTATAGAGTAGTTATTACCAGCAGCAGTAACCACTATTCTCTTCCAAGGGTAATAGCATCTGCTTACATAAAGGGATATTTTTGGCACATCCTCAAGGTCTTCTCTCTTCTGCCCTGCTGTCAGAACTTTAATCCAGTATGCACAGCACCTACAGCACTCCTGCATACTCCAGTTAATTAATGCCTCTCCACTAATCAGAGAGGATCTCTCATCACTGCAAATGTACACAGGGACATTGCTCGTTCCTTAACCCTCAGGTTTCCTTTGCTCATTTCTTAAGGAATTGACTGAGCACTGGTTACCTTGAGCTACTCTTTCAATGCACACCATTTAGAGATTGTCAAATAAAACCATTTCAGAATGTTTTGCTGGGAGCTGAATTTAAAGATATGAATTATCGATGTTTCCAGCTAAAATGTATCCCTGATCTTTCCCTTTTTATACAAATAGTTAAGAAAATAAAAGCTCATAATCTGTTTCCTTGTGACCATCTTCACACGCCTCTCTGCTTGAAAAATTGATCACCTAAGATAAAACTTAATCCACGTCTGTGATTTATTAAGACAAGAAACTCATGTTTAAAGGGTAAAAAGGCTGCAGTAAGTGTCTGTGCTCTGACAAATGGCAATAAATACAGCTGATTTAACAAATGAGTGCTCAATCAATGATGCACTGAGGCACATGACAAAGGGAAGTCAAAATCCATTACATTCAAGAACCTCCTTTATATTCCACTTCAGTGCACTGACCCTGTTGCTCAGTGCTAAAGACTTTACAAGGTTTTCGGAAACATTTAGAAGAGCTTTTGTTTTGGCATTCACTCAGCTGCACCTCACAATTAACACTGCCAGACTCCTCTCTAATCAATTATTCATTAAGATTACTAGCATATCTTTTGAGCGCCTTAACTCCACATCAGAAGTGTGTGAGGGATGACACATGCATGTGTACTTTACAGAATAAAAGGCAGACTCTAAGCAGGTTTTAACGCTAAATGAGAACAAGGCTAAAAGAAGTGAAATCAACACTTTTAGTCAAAGTTGAGCTTCAGGCGAGCTGCAGGCAGTGCACAGCATGAGAGAATTTGGCTCCAGAAAGTGCCCATGTGTTGACAGCTGAATAAGAGTTTGAAGGCTTAATGGTAAAAAATGTTCCGTCAATGATAATGTTACGCATTACTTACCCAGTTAACTGCTTGTCTTCTGCAGCGCTGACAGCTAATGATGCAAATCCACAGAAGTTTTACTACATTTGCTACACCAATATATTTATTGTGGTTACTGTGGTTGTTTTCCAGGTAAACAAAAAGAAGCAAATAATTTTCAACAAGTATCGATGAAACAACCACACTGAGAAATGACAAATGGAGAAGTCTGAAAAACTGCTCAAACTATAGAACAAACCACAAATTAATTTGAGCCTACTTCTACAAATCTAATAATATATGTGCAAGATAAATGATTGTAAATTTATGTTATAGAACCTACTCTATTGAACACAATGTGTTGGCGAGAAGGATATTTTACCCCTTCAGATACGAATCTTCGATCCCTTAAGACTTAAACATAGGTTAGGAGGACTTTGTATTTAAACTCCATCAGATACCTAAACTTGAGCACTGAAGTTAGATGGTATTAATGCTTCTCTACACACCATGCAGAAGAATCTGGTTATCACAGAATCATTTAGATTGGAAAAGACCTTTAAGATCACCCAGATCAATTGTAAAGTTAAGTTATGGAGTTATCATTCCCAGTTTGTATCTTTCTGCTTTACCTGGGTCAGAATGAACAGCCAACTAGGACAGAGGGCAAGACAAGCCCAGGTGTTGGAACATGATCAGGGCATGCAGCAGCAGTGCTGTTTTTGCATGACCTTGGAACAGAGTTGTCTAAGGGGTTTTTTTGCTGCATCCTAAGTAGCATTATGCAGTGTGCACGCTCACACAGATTTTCAGACAAATAAGGCCTAATTCCCTAGCATTTATGCGTTTTCTAAACATCACAGCATGAGCAAAGTCTAAAGAAAAAAACAGAAGAAGAGAAAGAATAGAATTACCAAACACGATCAACTGTTCAAGTGCCTATAGTGCTACAAGAGTAGAACTGCGTTTCCTGCATCTTGACTTGTATTCAAAAAAAATCTCAAAATCTCTCCCAGCATGAGCAAGTCTGTAGCTGCCAAACAAACAAGTCAATAAAGTGACAGAGGTGCCTAATATTCCTCTACTCTACATGCTCACTGCCATCTTGACTAAGAAGCGCACCTCTGTGTTTACTTATTACATACAGTGATCAGCACTTGTCTCATCGGGTCATCTACTGTAGGATGGCTATCATGTTCTGGTAGCTGCTTTCACATTACAGAACCAATTTAAAAAAAAAAAATCATCAGCAGCTGGAAGCAAGAACCAGGGAATATCTTTGAACACCTGCCAGAGATCCAAGCACTTCAAAATGAAGTGAAATGATACTCATCAGGACCACACGCAGCTTCTTAGATTATCAACAGCAAGTGTCTTAGATGTGAAACTCACTGACTGGATATGTTTGAAGCTACTTAGTTCAGTAAGGACAGGCAGAGGTGCCTAGTTGCATTTGAAAATATTGAACAGAAAATAAGGGGCTTAAGTGTAAAACTTCCATTGAAATCAAATAAGCTACTTTGAAATTTTTTACCTGCCATGAGTTATCAGAACATACAAAAAACTATTAAGGCATACTCAAAGTGATAACAGTAATACTGAAATAATATTCATTATTTCACATGCTGTAAAAATTTACAAAAAGTCTCAGTGTTTCAAGAAGAACACTTGAAATCTGGACAGCAAAAAACTACTGTTTTCAGACAAGCATTACTGTCCCCAAGCCAACAACGCAGACATTTAAAATGTCCTTGGAAGAACCAACACTACAGAATTATTTAAGTGTTTGACTAGTTTTGAGCATACTTCAATAGAGGTTAACAATTAAAGGACAAATCCAGTCCTGGAATTGCTATTTGGGGCTATCACTCGAGTCAGTATTAGGCACAATTTATGAACAGCTATGGGCGAACAAACAAAAATACACGTTTCACTGTTGCAACAACTTCCTGTTTCCCATCATTGAAAATCCACTCATTTCAGTGGATTTAGAATAGGTTTGAATTTGTATCATGGAGTGCTGAAGTTAGCCCTGTTAGTAATTCTTTTGGTCCACCTAAAATTGTGAATTCACCATGGTTCCCATGATTGCAAATGTACACAATAGCAGGTATTAAGGTATTTCTTGTTAAACTTTGGGTATTTTTTAGAATTTTGCTACTATTTGCTTACTATTGTTTCAAACAGAAATAGGGTAAAACAGACTGGTATTCCAACTGAAGTCTAAAACCAGAGAGGATTTCCTTTTCTACCCCAATTTGTTCAAATCATTATTAGGTGCCATTTAACAGTAGCGTGAGTTACTTGGATGAGTTATCTCTGATTTTCAAAGAGAAAATTATCATTTAGATGTAAATTTTATGTTCCTTCATGAATCTTCACAGCAATACAAAGCAGTATTTATGACCAAATATATAGTATCTTTAAGCAAAAAAAAAAAAAAAAAAGAGAGTGAGACAGGAAAAAAAAAATCCCCATAAAAGCATTATCAATAATCTGTTTAGCATCAGAGGCCTGAAGACACACAACAGCTCTGCAAGGTAAAGCAACCAACAGGCAGCCTGTTTGGACTGCTGTGTGTCAGTTATTTCTCTTGAGGTCATTTTCCAGCTCACTTGTCATCTCCAAAACAGAACAAATGGTACCAGTAAACGCCCCCCCTCACACAGTGTTTATAACTGCGTATCTAACTCTGTCCTGAGGGTGTGTATGAACAATGTTTAAGAGAAAGCAATATGCATAGCTGATCAGTATTTAATCATCAAATCCAACTAGGAAACAAATGAGGCAAAGCGCAGAGTGGAACACAAAGGTGGATGGGAAATGTTAAATGAGCCACTAATTTATGGAACATAAAAACACTCTCAGAAACAATTTACAAAACAATTTGCTTTTTACACGTTTAATAAACGTTCTGTCAGAGGAAACAAAATCTCAGAAGCTGGAAATTTAAAAAAATAAAAATCAATTAAAACAAAGTCATGGGGAATGGTGGGGAATCATTCCTGGCAGTTATTTGATATAGGATGGTTAATTTGTCCAGTCAGCCAAATTAACAGTTTTGCTGCTGTAGACTTGCACTCACAATGCATCATCTCTCA
This sequence comes from Turnix velox, assembly GCA_013400935.1. Lineage (NCBI taxonomy): Eukaryota > Metazoa > Chordata > Aves > Charadriiformes > Turnicidae > Turnix > Turnix velox. Next base: position 97,727 of record VZTY01029714.1, on the reverse strand, counting down.
AGGTTTGTTCTAAAAGTTATGGAAATGCATGCATAAATATTTTTATGCAGCTACATTTCTGATATACAGCAATAGTCCTTTACTGCACAAACTTTCATAGGGAGGAATTGCACACTGCTATACCCAGCAGAGAAACAAAACACAACACTCATTCCAAGGGTTCCCATTTCACTCATAAAGAATACTTTGAAAGCTCTTAGATAAAAACATGATTCTTTATCCACCTGTATCAGTAGCTAAGCTTCTGTTTAATACTGCTCTATGGTAGAATCTGGATTGTTCCACACTGATATTGATTAAGGAAAATCCAAGTGAAGAAGTGCCATTTTCTGTTTTTACAGAGAAACCACTGAGCCGAACAGTGAGGCACATAAGGTCAAATCAGGATTCAATTTGCAAAGCTGCTACCTTAAAATTGTACAGCACCGAGGAAAAAATCCAATGATGGGCTTTTCAGACAGCATAAATGCCAGTAATTAAGCTTTTACATTTCATTATTTTTTAATGTATGTTGAATGACAACTCAAGATTTTTACTTTCCGTACCCATTCATATATTGGATCATCTAAATTTGCAAGCAGAGACTGTATTTTCCTCATATGCTTTAACCCATACTGCTTTTTCTTCTGGGCTGTCAAATGTGGCCACAGAAGGAAGTTCAATTTATTTAGTTTAGCAGCTTAGCTTTAGTCATCCTGCACAGGACAAGCTGCTGCTCCTCAGCTTCTGCATTAATGATTTCCCCACCCAGACTTCAGGTGCAGGAAGGAAGAGAAAGCAGCTTATCTTTATCACAGCACACTTTGCAAACGCTTTCCATTTCACATGGATAGTGAAATGATGAACCTTACTTTGTTCAGAGAAATCGAATAGCAATGAAACACCAGCGTTTCACATGCATTGTTCACTCTCATTTCTGTTTGACCTGTACAAGATGAACAATTTATTCTGGGTTGTCATGAGCCCTTGGAATACAGAGCACCTCCAGCCTACACGTTCAGACATCTCAGAGAGTCAGCAAAAAATGGGAGCTTTAGCCCTGCCCAGTCTTTAGAAAAAAAGACTCCCTCTCTGCTGAATCATGGGTCCTTGAAGATACGGTGACACTTGGGTGTCCGTCCCTTCATCCCAATTCTCAACCTGACTGCACACATGCCAGTTAGGTATTATTCTGGTTGAAAAAATCTGTGCTAATATCTTATCATGGGCTTTCTCCATACTTCCTGGGCCGGGCACTACCTATTTGCAACACTCTTCCCTTAACCTGCAAATCTCTTCCATACCAGTATTTGCAACCAACCAACACCAGCAAAAAATGAAAAGCTCCTTTCTTTAGTGTAGAACTGTATTGTACATTTGATTCAGGTTTTCAAGATTGAATGTCAGGTTATGAAAACTGAACTAACAATACAATGATACAAGGACAATATATTGATAAACACAGTTGTTTTTGAACTGAAGAATATGCAGATTAAAGAAACTTCCAGTTGGCATGAGGTTATTTCATGTAAGTCATCCTCTTTTTCCCCTATACAGATCACACAAATGTGAAGTCCTGCTGGCACACACATTTTCAAAATAGTAACCATACACATAAGGATCCGCAGTAATTTCTAATGAGCACTGTGCTAATTTTTTTTTTCGTGATTGCTACATAAAAACATAAAAGCAAACACTACTATTTCAGCTTCAGAAAGACTAAATGAGCATTGCACCGAAAGGCATCTCCCATCCCAAAAACAGTAAGTAAAACATCATAAGTGAGGCAATTAAAAAAGGAACCACCTATTGAAATAAAACCATCTCCAAATTAGTCAACTTTGTTTTAAGAGAAGACTCATTTAACACTTGGTAACTTTTCATATTGTGTCAATGCATTTTTCTTTGATGTTTGCTGTGAATTGAGATTCAAAGAGTCCTTTTAGTCACTCTTTGTTACATTTATATTCCTTGAAACAAGAATCTCCCCCACAATTTAATCTTGTGAGATAAGCTTGTAAAAGAGCATACACAGAGGCAACTCTCTAAGCACAAACAAGCATCTTGAGGCTTTCTTTTTATTAAGATACAATTGAAATTATATGCTTTTGACTACTGAAAGATGCTGGTTTGCGCTGAGGTCTTGTTTGTGAAATCGAGTTATAAGCTTAAATAATCAAAAGGGATATATTCAAAGCAACTAAGAGAAAAAGTAGAGGAAGGACAGGTAAAACATATAACTATTCTAATCTGCTTCTTATCCCAAAAGCAAAACTTCAGATGGTTTCCTGAAGAGAATGGTATCCAGAAGAGAATGACGGTCCTAACTCGGCACCAAAGAAAGTTTTTCTGATGTTCATCTCAAATCACATATGAAAGCTGTGCCTTCTTCATGCAGGTAGCATTTTTTAAGTCACTGAGATATCAATGTACTACTATTTCATTAGGATACCAAAAGCAGTAGCTACTAAGCATAGCCAACAGGTGGAGAAAAGGAAGAGCCTTCAGGTCAAGCCTAACTGAAGAACACTCTCCCCCCCCCCGACATTTCTTTCCTTAAAACCATTTATCTTTTACAACCAGATGCAGGCACGTGGTCAAAACAAATAGGACAAGCTCACAGAAGATAAACCTGTTGAAATTTATTACACATGCAGAAATCACAGCTAGCCCAGGAAATACAGAGCAGGAGAGAATGAGAACTTCAGAGAAAGATGTCATATATGACTTCCCTGAACTTCAAATACAGAGTTTCTTCAATATCTGCCCATGGTAACTTTCTGCAATACAGTCTCATTCACAAATAAACTTATTTTCAAAGGAATATATTCTTTGTTTCTACCCAGACTCATAATCAAACTGAGCAGCCACAGAATCTCTCTGATATTTTATTATCTACACACTAGAAGAATTCTAGAAATTAAGAAGACTGATTAATTACACTGCAATTAATTTAATTTAATTAACTCTTTGAAGAATAATGACTCCAACAGAAAGCTCTTTAATAATCTGCAGATAGAGGTAGGAAAGAATAGTGAGTTCAGAAAATTAGCTACATGGTCAAAGTGGCATAAAAACTCCTTTTCCCCTAGTTATCTTCTGAGTAACTCAGGCACATGATCTAGGAATAAGTAACTCCACAGTACAAGTCTCAGTGAACATATCTGCAGCTCCAGCCTCCGAGACTGCTCAGTCAGTCTGAATATTATTTGAAATATTCATCCCTGTTAGAAATGAGACACTTTCCACCCATCTGCTGCCTCCACACAGTGCATAGGCTTCACACATAGACAGATAAGTCACCATAACGGACACCACTCTTTCTCCAAGTGAACATTTCCAGGCTACAGAGAAAACAAAGCCTACCCATTCACTGTTTTCTAATGAATCGAGATGTACTGCTGGTGGCTGAGGGATGTAAAATGTCCAACAGCTGGGAGAATAGCCCCAAGCTCTTGCCAAATTATGCACTTCAGTATCACAGATCTGCTAGCAAAACCTATCAGATTTTTCTCCAACATGATATTTATTCTTTTGGACAAAGAGGAGAGATAAAAATAAATTGCTGAACAAAATCTGATACCTGATGGAATAGTAAGGGATTCAACAGAGAAAGGTTTTCAGGCACAGCAAAATACTACAGAATTTCAGATGAGTAGGACATGGACACAGTAAATGCAAATACATTTACTGACATAAGGGAGGGTGGAAAAGTTCAAAAAACAAAATCAATTAACATAAACATAAAATCTTGTTCCATTGCTGAATCCACCTGAAAAGTTACCTATGCAGCTAGTGGATATATACAAGGCAAAACCCACAGTTTTCATAAATGGCATCATGAATCAAACATGTTTAAAACTGCAATACTTCACTGAAATTGTGTGCATCAATGGTCAACAAGATAAGCAGAACACAAGTATCTGCGTATTTTTTTTACCCAATCTTAATACATTCTCATTCTCAAAATTAAGGTCTATAATAACTTCTTTAAGGAAAAAAAAAACAAACAACAAAATCAAGCCCAAGCAACAAAATAAACCCAGTACATGAATTACAGTATCAATTAATTCTACTTTAGTGCAGCTGGATTGGGCAAAATTCTGCAGATGGATGTAGGTGCATTTGTCTTGCTGACATCAACGCAATCCCATTTGAAAACAGGACTTCACTTATCACATACATACAATCATTCCAAGGGAAAACCTGCAAAGACCTTGCTAGTAGCCATCGGTCCTTCTTATGCCAAAATAGTGTGGACAATTACAGCAGTATTCCTTTCAACCTCTTGAACAAAGTACATTAAAAAGGTTTGATCAAATCCTCCTTATGCAATAGATGTCACATTCAGTGAATACAAATTGATGACCCTGCCCTTTGCCCTGGCAAGGTCCCTTTGCCTTTCCTCTATGAAATAGCATATTTGAACATGATATTTTCATAAGTGTTGCCTTGATTGCATAAGGAAAGAACAGAGAAAGCTAAAAGTTAATTTAAAGATTGAGCAGCATTTCTTAAATACTTTTGCTTGTATGCAGTTTTAACATTCTCTCTCACCACAAATATAATCTGCATAATAAAATACAAGAAAGGAATAATAAGGAATAATATCCAAGTAGGTTAAAAAGAAATGGTACAACTTGAAATCACTTAACAGTGCATCAAAAGCACAAATCCTCCCTTTTGTACCAAAGCATCCACAGATCATATGTAAAGGGAACACAACGAACTCTAAAATAAAACCCTAAAGCATAAATTATGTTTAATAACTCACATAGCTATGGACAATTCATTAGGCTCCTGTGACTGAAGCAGACTAAAGAGCACCTCACCTTTTTGTTCAGTTTAGTATGCAGATGTCAAACGGCCCCAGTAGCTGGTTTCACAGATTTTTCTATACTGCCAATGAATCGGTCTCCTATTTCATCTGTATGCAACCTTCATACACACATATGGGAGAAACAAAAGAGTAACAAAGAAGATATAGGTGCTTATGTACTAATTAACAGGGGAGTCTCATCACTAGGACAGAGCAATCTGCATTCTTTGTTTTACAGTATACAGTTAGACAACCCAACATGAAGCTAACTGTATATATTTACCAGACAGTCTCTTCCTCCCAAAGAGGCTGAAAGATATATGAGGATGTTTGTCTGGATTAGTTTCCTTTTTTTTTTTTGTTTTTAACTAGATTTTTAACAGAAATCCTTAAAGAGTCACAGAAGTTAGCAGTAAAGACACAATGTGAAAAAGCAAAGCTATCTCTTCTTGTGCACCAGAACAGAATAGATTCAGTAGATATTTATGTAGGGAGTTCAAGTATAAGGTATTGACATGTAGCACAAGATGAGACTTTGCAAAGCATGCATAGAGAGGATTTAATGTAAAATTTTGTGTAATAGTCCGGTAAAGACTATAGATTTAGAAGAAATATGCATTATTTTTGTGCTGAGTGACATTGCTTGAGCACTAGGAAGGAAGATGGTAAGAGTGGGCATTTGGTAAAGGACTGTTTACTAAAAGGAGAAACAAAGAACACTCCATCTGCATCTCATGCATGTCACAGTTCATATCAGCAATGAATAACACAGAAAGGACTGGTTTTTATTCACCTTTTGGGGATAAAAAGATCACTCCATAAATGAGGTCTAAATATTCTCCTACTTTGTTTCATCAACCAGGAGACAAATAGGTGAAAGGTTCCCTCCAGAACAGCGCAGCCTACACTGTACTGATACAACACTGGTACTCACAATATGAAAGGGCATTTCTCCACTGATGCCCTGCACAAAAACCAGAAGAGATCAGGATCCATCCAACTTGTGTACTCTAGTATTTTTTTTCCTGGACTCTTCTCAGTAATATCTATCCCCCTCAAGTCTTAACTGAACTATCAAAGTGTGTGACATATCTCAAAGATATTAAAAGATACAACTGTAAGATCTTACATAAGTTTTAAAAAAAGGGCAGTGGTAACAATATATTACCAGTGCCATTTATACCCCCATTTGGCACTATTCTGTAATTCAGCTTTAGAATTTGAAATGTGAGAAAGGCTGTAAGAGTTAGTGAGCATTTTCACTTTTCTAACCACTCAAACCTCAAGACTGGAATGAAGCACTGTAGAATAACGTAGTTTGGAAAAGACGTTTAAGACCATCTATTGCAACAGTAAACCTAACACTGCCAAGTCCACCACTAAACCATGTCCCTCAGCACAACATCTGCACATCTCCAGGGATAATAACTCAACACCTGGAAAGTCTGTTCCAATGCCTGACAATCCTTATGGTGAAGAAATTTTTCTTAATATCCAATCTGAACCTCTTTCTGGAGGAACTTGACATAATTTCCTCTTGTTTTATCACTTTTAATTTGGGAAAAAACATCAACACTCACCTCGGTACAAGCTCCTCTGAGGTGGTTGTAAAGACTGCTGAAGTTGATACAAGGCTGATAAGAGAGCAATATGAAGCATGCTTGGCTGTTTTTTCCTGGCTATAGCTTGAAGCAGTTCGATAATTCATGAGATAAGCTTCAAAATCACTAGAAAAAAAAACAACACCCAAACCAAACCCAAATATCAGGGTAGAATTGTACTTTTTAAGTTTATACAAAGTATGGCCTCACCTGAGTCTCCTCTAGCAAAGCTGATTAATAAATTATTATCCTTTGCCCATTCTCCTTTGGCCACATTTAACTATCCCTTCTTCAGGCATACACCAGACCACTTCTAGAATGGATCATACACATGATCCAAGTGAGGGAAATAAAACACAGGGGTTTATATTTTAAACTCTGCTTGTTTCACTCTACTGGTCTAAAACACAGCCCAAGAAACCAACACATTGGCACCTTTTTTTTTTTGCAGCATGAGAGAAGCAGAAAGCAGAGTTGTCACCTCTTAAACTGGCTCTGTCACCAGAGAAGTCAGTGAAGAATTGCACCTCAGATCAAATAAATAAATAAGATTTTTAAATCCTATTTTGATGGATCACACTTCCCTTTAGAAAGTGCCATTAAAAAAAAAAAAAGGTGGCTGTAAAGAAAACCCCAACAGTCACTGGAGAGGAGCATTTGTTTGTCATTTTGAGCAACTACCTCTATTGACCAAAAAAACCCTTAAAAGAAAGGGCAACATCATGGAATATCATCTTGTTGCTGCATGTAAACCAGACTAAAACACAAAAGGAATCACAAAAACCATAAAAAGTGTTGTTTTAATACTCAGACCAGGTCTATCTTCCACCCTAACCCCACTGTTAGTTGTGCTAAGACAATGGAAGATATGGAAGAATGCAGTGGATATGTAGGAACGAACAGCTATAAATGCCACTAGAGACAGGCAATTCTCATGCTCTCTTTGGCTTCCCTAGAATTACAAGGGGGCTTTACTTCCCACATTGATACAAAACTGCCAGCAGCAGCAACCAAGACAAAGAAAGATACCTCTAAACTTCCCAGCAAACAAAAGTGAAGGGGGGAAGGGAGGATAGTTTAAACTGTCTCTTCCTCACAAGTATAAAACTAGTCTTTCAATTATTGACAGCTCGCTTTCTCAAGTGACTGTTAAACTGGAGGACTGCCCAGATCTGTAAAGCCAGATGTTAAAGACCACAGTCAATGAGAAGAACACTATCAGTCCTGCTAAGAAAAAAAGTGAGCAAGTCCTATGTAAGGAAATTTCGCAGTCTGGTACTGTGAGTGGACTTGCTTTTTGTCACTTATAATACATCTATTTGAAAACCGGAACAAAGATTAATTCAACTCCTATTTAAAATCAACAGCTGTGTACTGTATGTCATTTATATCAATACATTTTGAGAAAAATGAAGTTTTTGTAAATGTTTCTGCTTAACATGGCATTGACATATTCAGTGTGAAGTAGCTTTACCTTGTTGTATAAATCAATTGCAAGTTGTATAACATCACTCCAAATACTAAACTGCTATGAAAAGAATGTGTCAAAGTGCAGATTTTAATTTAGAAGTGAAGACTAAACAGTGAAAAATTATATCTCCTGAAGTTAAATTAACTGAATAATAATTCTCCATTGCTACACTTAAAAAGCTTCACCAGTTTGTCTATCAATTGTGAGGGCTGTGGGGAGGAAGGAGAGATACTGAAAATAAAAGGTCCCTAAACATCCGTAACTACAATCAGTAATTGTCATTAAAAGCTCTCATTATATAGAGTAAGTGTAATTAGAGCATCTTGCCCGCACAGGGTGCAGCACACAGAGAATGCTAGAAGGATTCATAAATTAGTGACAAATCGGACTCCTTCCCTATCTACCACACAATCTGCTATAAAAGAGAAAAATTGTATTTACACACATTAAGGCAAAACCCACTAGCCTCTACAAAATTAGCCTAAACAGGAAATGCAGTTATTTGAGGGACTCCCTATTTCATTATCTGTCTTAGGAATAAAGGGATAAAGTTTGCCATCAATAACACTGAACATATCTGCTGAATCCTGCAGATTCCAGTGCATTAATAATTTAAACTCTTCAGGGAATTTTGTCATGGTGGAGATAGGACTTGTCTGCAAACGGAGCTCAGGGGATGTTCAATATGATCTATTCTAGTATACACACACAATTGCTGCATTTATCACGATGCAGAGGAAAAGAATGGTTCTCTTTTAGGACTTTGGGAATGTTTCTTCTGTAATTTACACAATAAAACCTCTTAGTATTTCTAATAAAAAATCCCAGGTTCTAAAAAGACACTGTCGTAAGAATTATACTGAAAAGGTTTCCTCTATCCCTACCCCTATTACTCATGCCTGTACAGTGGTGTTCAACACATTATAAAATGAGATGGGGAGTCAGCAATCCAGCTCCTGTGAGTAGTGTTGTCTATGCAAGATGCTACTGCAAGCACAGATTCTGTATGAGGTTATGGCCTAAGCAGATAAAGCTGTATGCTTCACTCAAATACGCGTACTCCTAAGTGCAAATCTAATAGCTCTGTGTATAAAACAGACAGCTACATGCACAACTACCAGACTGCAGAGCAAAAATAACCTTTTGCATATGCCAATGGTGAGGACAGAAAGTACACTGCCTTTTAAGATGCATCTGGCATTTGTGCAATACAGACTGAATTCAGGCATCTGTACAATAGCAACTTTATTTATAGGCACATTTTTGCTCTAAAAAGGGTAGTTATGTTAATTACAACACAAATATTTTCCATACTTGTGTTCTAGAATGGAAATAAGCTTAAACAGGGTTCAAATCAATTAGGTGAGTAAAAATTCCTTTCGTAACCAAGCACTAATTGTTAGCACAGAACTTTCAGAAAAAGCTTAACATTTCTGTCTAAATGCTTTTAATACACACCTTCATTACACCAGGCATGCAGAACTTAGTCTGAATCACAGCTCCCAAGTGAAAGAAGGACTGATGCTCAGGCATTAGGGAAACTAATGCAGTACTTACCAAGTACCAAGGAAAGTGCCCCAAAATATATTTTTAATTTACTAATTAGCCTTTGAAATAATATTTCAGTCAATTAATTCATAGGTGATCAGAAAGAGAACCCTAACATCACAAGGCATGCCTCTGTATTGTAGTCTGCTCATTAGCTTTTCATCATAACTTTCCCAAAAAATCCTTGTATAAACTTGGAGGATTGTGTCCAAGATTACCCAAGAAAGCTGAAATCCTTCAGAGTTCGGTTCAAGAACTTTACCATGTAATGTCATAAACAAATAATTTTCCTATTGGGTATTTGTAACAGAATCATCCTGGAAAAACTAATTCAAAAGTGTACCACTACAGCAGCATTTGCTTGATGTCCACACCCTGAAGACCTATGTTCCCATCCCAGCTTGAATGAAGTATGCCTGCGTTGGCTCTCAAATGAACACACAGATGAGGCATTCTGTACTTCTGACAGGAAGAAGAAACCACAGGAGTGAAAAGAACAGCTAGACAGAGGATGCCTGTCAGTCATGCAGAGGGACTATGGTGTGTGCATCCTCCTCTTGCAAAAGGAGCTCCCAGGAGGAGCCGCCTCAGAACTACCCCACTCCAGGCTGACCCAGAACTTGTTCCTCTGCACTGCAGACAGCACAATCCAAGCACTCCCTAGAAATCTGCCCATTCTCTCCCTCTCATGCTTCTTTGATATGTTATCTTAATTCAGATCACCCAATCTCCACACCTATCCTATCCTACAACCCACCTCCACCACAAATCCCTTTTTTATCTGCTTGGACACACCAGTGCTTGACTGAATTCTGATGACTGCTCCATTTCCCTCTTACTAGTTCTCCAAAGAGGAAGAAATTGCATTACACACTGAGAGGGCTTTATGAAATCCATGCACCAAGCACAGAGCCAAAGATTTATTTGGACAGCCTAGAGACACTGACTACCATTGCAGCAAAACACATGCCTAGAAATCTTTATCTATATCATGTTAAATCTTGAGTACCTCAACAGCATTATGAAACAGTGATAAGATTGTAGTGTTTTTCCTATCTGCAATGGCCTTTTCTGCCCCCAAACAAGAAAGCACAATAATTATCTCTAATAGCCTTTAAAATAAATCAAACAGCAAATAAAACAAATCATGGATCCAGCAGGAAAGGGAAGAGCCCAGGGTGGCTGAGTTGGGACTTGCAGGTAAAACTGAAAAACAAGAAGGAAGTGGACAGGCAGTTCAAGCAGAGTCAGGTTTCCCGGGAAGAGCACAGAGACACTGCATGTTTATGTACGGATGAAGTCAGGAAGGCCAAGGTGCAGCTGGAGCTCAAATTGGCAAAGGATGCTAAAAACAAGCGTGGCTTCTATAGGTATATAAACCAAAAAAGGAAGATTAAAGAAAGAGTATCTTCCCTATTGAACAAGAACAATGAACGATGGCCTCAGTCTTCACTGCAAAGCCCTCTCTTCACAACCAAGTTGAAGGAACACTAGATAGGACTTCATAGGGGAAAAGTCCCTCCTGCTGTGCGTGAAGACATGGTTTGCAATGACCTGGGGAACCCAGACATACACAAGTCCATGAGACCTGATGAGATGCATTCCAGAGTCCTTAGGGAATTGGCTGATGTAGCTGCTAAGCCACTCTCCACGATATTTGAGAAGTCATGAGTGTCAAATGAAGTCCATGGTGACTAGAAGGAGAGAAACATCACACATTTTCAAAAATGGTAGAAAGGGGGATGTCGGGAATTATCCCAACAGATAGAGCAGATTCTCCTAGAAGCAATGCTACAGCACACAGAGGACAGAGAAGTGATTTGAGACAGGCAACATGGCTTCACCAAGGGCAAGTCATACCTGACCAACCTAGTAGCTTTCTACAATGGAGTGACTACACCAGTGGACATGGGAAGACCCATGGATATAATCTGTACTTCTATAAAGCCTTTGACACAGTCCCCCACAACATCCTCTCTAAGTTGGAGAGATCTGGATTTGATGGGTGGACTGTTTGGTGTGTAAGAAATCAGATGGATGGTCATATCCAGAAGGTAGCTCATTGTCCAGATGGAGAAGAGTGATGAGTAGTGTCTCTCAGGGATCTGTATTGGGACCTGTGCTGTTCAAAATCTTCATCAATGATATAGACAATAGAATTCGGTGCACCCTCAGCAAGTTTGCAGATAACACCAAGCTGAGTGGTGCAGTCAACATACGGCAGGGATGGAATGTCACCCAGAGGGACCTGGACAGTCTGGAAAGGTGAGCCTGTGCAAATATCATGAAGTTCGACAAGGAGAACTGCAGGGTGCTGCACTTGGTCCAGGCCAAATCTTGTTACCACTACAGACAGGGAGGTGACAGAGAGCAGCCCAGTGGAGAAAAACTTGGGAGTATTAGATAAAAAGCTGGACATGAGATTAAAAAATAAAAAAGGAGTCAGCATAATGCTATGAAAGCATTAATGGTACAATAATTATCCCACAACTTGATGTAGTAGGACTCTGATAATATATTTTTCTGAATGTGTTTGGAGTGACATATCCCATTTTGAGAGATCTCTATGAACAAGGGGAGATCAGCACCTCACTGACTCTGCTTCAGAGTAAGCAAACTGAGACAGTAATGATGAAATTCTGAGTCCTCCAATTTGAATACATTACACATTGATCCGATTTTGGAACTGGAAGACAAAATGGCAGATGGGCCAGCTTTGCTGGGAAATACTGCAATAAAAAAGAAGAAAAAAACACACAGCAAACACATACTTGTACTTTTATTAACTGAGAAGCTGAACTAAGCAATAAAGCAGTACTCTATAAATATTAGGCCTCATCTAGATTTTATTATTTTGCAAGATATTTGTGTTGCAATGATGCTCTTAGCTAGTGCTTTAACTACCTACTAAAAATATGTAAAGCAATAGCAATAAACACATTTTATACATGAATTCCTACAACAATTCTTCGCCTGGGACACTACACAGTCTATAAAATGAACTATCTGTTGTGTTCTGCTCTGCTTTGGTCTGCAAAATAAGGAAGTTGTATCTCAAAAGCAATGACCAAAAAATCTTACTGCAATGCTATACACGTGTTAAGTCCAGAGTAAAATTCACTTTGTTATTTGTTAACTGACTCATTCTCATGCATAATCTGGATGATGAAAGTACTAAGAGGTCTTTCTAGGGACTTTATACAATGATAGCACCTGAAGGAACAAAAGTCTCTAAGTGCCAGTTATCAGAAATTAAGAAATGAAGCTTAGTCTAGGTGTCTATGGGTAGAGGTCCACAGAAAACAGTGAAACATCTGTGATTGTTGTTCTTATGAAAAAAGTGAGTATAGACATGCAAAACATGACCATTTATAGCCTTTTCAGATTTTAAATGACAGATTTGTCATCTGCATGCTGCCTGTCTCTTAGGAAGCATTGGACAGTATCTGTTCCACTCATTACAGCTAAACTCTCTCAATCACAAACTGGAGACACATACAGACTATGGACTAGCAGAACTGCTGCCAATGCAAATGCCACATGCCACGAGACAATGGAAAAACCAATATTGCCTATTTTAGGAAAACAAAACAAAACAAAACACTAAGGAGCTCTTTCACAACAATCTACTTATGAACAAACAGATCCACGAACTACTTATTAAGAAAAAATCCAGCAAAAGCCATCCTTCCCTTGTAGACACTCTGGGTGATGGAGGACAGTGTTACGTCCCTATTACTCCCTCCCACACTAGCCAGAAGTCTGGCTTTTGTGGGGATCCCACCATCCTCTTCTCATAGCAGTAGTGTGAGAAAACTGGCCCTCATGCAGAGAAAGGGTCTCAATACTGCTCCTCACTTTAAGAGGCTCTAGCTCCCAATCCAATACCAGTCCTAATTTATCCAAGAATTAGACCTACTGATTGATAACTAGCTCCAGGCACCTAGGAAGTCATAGCAAAATTAAATTCACAGGCTAGTACAGTTTATTAGCGGGGGACTGAGTTGCTGGAAGAAAACACCCTCACCCCTCTCCCAGTGACCTCTGACCAAAACCCTACTGAGCTTCACACTAGTAAGGGACCTGAGTATCTACACGAAGCCTATGAAATCTAGAAAAGAATGACGAACACCTTATGCCACTTTCTCACAAATCTATTTCTAAAAAGATTACAGGGGGAAAAAAACCCATCATAAATACACAAGGGCCTTCTCCCTAACTGCTGCACTCTCTCACACAATAAAATCAATAATTTAACTATCTGAAACTTCACATGTGCACAGCACTGCAAGTAGAGCAGTGGCATTTTCACTTCAAATTTATACAGTCTTTAGTCAGTATACTTAATCTGCATTTCTAACACCTGCTTCAGTCAGCTGCGAAGTGCAATGTTATCTATAAAATTTCCTTTAATCTTTGTACTGTCCATCTAACAAAAAAATTATATGATGGTGGATAATTATTTTACTTTAAAAAGGGTATGAAACTTTTCACATGTTTTTTGATCATTTCTTGAAAGACATGCTCATACATTTGACGTCCCATTTTATTAAAAGGTTTGGGTTTGTTTTTTTTTAAAACTCAGGCTTTCACACTATTCATGTTCTCTAATCCTATGTAATATATTTCTCCTTCAAACAGTTAACATTCAATTTCCATACAGTAGTAAAATGTGGGAAAGAAAACACACTGCAACTGAACAAAAAAGGATGACAAGGTGTGTGTTTTCAAGCTATAAGCACAGGCCTCAAACGCACCAGGAGGAAAAATTATAGAACTATTTGGGTTGGAACGAACCTCAAAGATCATATAGTTCTAGCCCCTTGCCGTGGGCAAGAACACCTCCAACTAGATCGGGCTGCTCAAAACACTTTTTAGCCCAGACTTGAATACCTTCAGGAATGGAGTATCCACAACTTTTCTGGGCAACATGTTCCACTGTCTCACCACCCTCACCAAAAATAATTTCTTTCTAACATCTAATCTAAATCTCTCTTCATTCAGTTTAAAACCTTTCTCTCTCAGTTTTATGAAAACCATGCCTTCCTTGTTCATTGAGTTTCCAAAGTTATTGACCAAACCTCTGGCACTTCCACCACGCCAGTATCCCCTGATACCAAGGGGAATGGTTTCCAGACACTCAACTTAATATCCCTCTTGTTCTTAGCCCAAAAGACTGAGGATTGCCAATTCATGGACTGCTGAGCTTTGAACAAGCACTGCAAAGTCAGACAGAGAAACACCACAGGAAAAAAATGCTCATGCAAATCCAGACAGAGCTGTGACCTGTTCTGGCCAAAAATCAAGAACCTCAGTAAACAAATGTGCGAGGGATTTTTTTTTTTGTCTCTCTTAGGAATCAGCTTAAGGTGAAAGAAGGCTTGCAATGTGCGAGGGAATTGCTGCTTGTAAAGGGATGTCACAAAACATGCATACTGCTCTCCAATTCAGCTTCTGCCAGCTAGTGAATCCACATTTAGTTGGCACAGAAGAAGAAAGAGCTCCACATTCCATCATGGATTAGTGCATCCACGTAAGGGATTCTGCAGCACAGTGGATTGTACTTTGTAACAAATGTGGATGTCAGCTGAAACACTCCTCCTTGCAACAGTACCAGTTCAAAGGGCTAAGAAAGAAGAAGACAGGGCTTTAAATACCTCTGTTCGAAATGAAAGGATGATTTTTCCCCACTCTCCCTTGCACAAATACAGACTTTTCTCACAAAGGTGACCAAAAGCTGCAGCACAGAAGGAAGACCATTGCTCCATTTCAATCAGAAGTTAAAACTTTTGGGGAAAACATTAACAGTGGATTCTGAAAACATTTTCATTTCCTTTTGATGAATTTTTTAAAAGGGAGAGAGAGAATTATATATTTTGTGCATTTCCAAATCTTTCTGCAGGGAACATTTACCCTTAAATCAGGCCAAATGACTACTTGTTTGTGTACAACTAAAACCCTAGAGGGATGCAGTTTTGCTTCTTGTAGTATTAAAAGATACTACAGAGAGGGCAAAATAAAAACCAGATTGTCTTTCATAGTGCCTTCTTTCTCAATTTTAAATGAGTGATATGGCATCAGCCCACGATAAAAACTGCAGTGACTTAACTAGAAGTCAGACTGATCTTACTTTCTAACAAAGCTAGTGATACTTTCCTGAATTTTACTTTTTTTGTCTCTGAATACAAATTTTTGCAGGAAATCCCAGCAAAACTTGTAGGCAGAACTAGAAAAAAACAGCCCAAATCAAGTATTCTTCTGACAAAAATGCTGTATTTTCACAGTAAAGAGCACAATTATGAATTTCAAAGTTATTACAAGAGTAATCTCAGAGAAACTAATTTTATAATAAAACGGAATTGATTGTGCTTGATATAATAATAAAGACATACATTTCTTCTTCTGGTGACTCTCATTTAGAGAGCATCTAAGGATGCATACTCTTTTGCCTCTATTATTCATTAGCCATCATTTAAAATGGAATCAAGCTTCCTTAAAGTCTCCAATATTAAGTTTTAACAAGAGATGTTTGTACCATAGTTGGTTCATGAGCATTTTTGTTTCCAGTTTCTCCACATCATGTGGTCAGGAGAAATATACCAGACCATAAAATTCAAGGTACTTTGAATGTCCAGTTTTAGTTCACAAAACTTATCTGCCTTCTACATTGCAATTCATAAACAACAATTGGACTGAAAGAATAAAGCTGCTTGAACTCCCATACTATGTTTCCAGTTTGCAACAAACACCCTGAATTCAGCCTCTGAATTTTTTCCAGCATCTTTCACTTTTGCTGCTTGTTCTACTAACTCAAGGAATGCTACTGCACTTACATCCTTGGGTATTTCCTTACCCAAGAGCCCCTTAATCCATGAAAATAGTAATGATAGAGATGCGGGATTTGATGCACTGTCTCAAAAGGAGTCACCAAACACCACACCAAGCAATAGCACTAAAGATGGGGCTGTTTACCCAAAAATTTGTGCAAGAAAAAAAATCCTACCTACTGTTACCTGCCATATGAGGAAGCATAAAAAGCAAAATACCTAAGTATATTTATCTTTTAAAAGACAGTTGTTAATTACTTTGAGGCTGCGGTACAGAGACACATTTAATGGCCTACTTATTGCTACCTTTAAATAAACTTTTTTTGGAAGAACTGGCTGCTTAAGTCCCATAAGACCAAGGGAGATGAATTAAACACTCAGTAGCAAAACACTAATGGGAAAATGAAGAAAGCAAAGATGACAGCTACAGCCCACATAATTTATAAACATTTGACAGCTAATGGTTTCTTTTTTTTTTTCATTCTGTAGATTTCAATGTAATTTACTCTTAGGAAAAAAATAGAGGGACTAATTGACATTCTAGAGGATACTTTCTTTGGAGAACTTAACAGTACATTTTCTTTCCTTATGGTTCCCATCACCTGTCTTCCTTATCCATAGCATTTCAAAGACAACCAACAGCAGAACTGTCATTTGCTAACTAATTCTGCCTACTGCACTAGCTGGCCGTGTAAATCTCTTCCAAGATCACTGGTCTTCTGAAATCAGCTGTGTTATAAGTAGGTGTTAAAATGCTCAGATTTCCAGTTATCCCCCAATTTGATTCCTTTTAGTCCCTTGGGAGTAATATACCAATTATTTTTTGATAGCTTTCTGACTATACTTCTTTATACTTCTTTATTATTTTCAAGGAGTTCAGCATAAGTCATCAACAAGCAGACTGAAAGAGAATGAGAGGGATGGATACACATCCCTTCCCATCCCTCAAAATAATCATCTGTATCAAGGGTTCTTTACTAAGGCCCATGCAAACGCGTCTATGTCACACTCAGCTTTGTTACTCCCCTTTGCATGTACCAAAGTAGTACAAATAAACTGAAACTTAGTTATTTAACCAAGCATATTGCATACATTGTAAGCACAAACACACAAAAAGAGAGAAGGCTGACAGACTTCAAAGTGTTACTTGGAAGATCTGGAAACAGCTGATGATGTCCAAATTTGCATTGAGACTTGGTATTAAGCTAGGAGAAATCAAAATGTGGACATTAAATAACAAGGAATGATCCCAGCACCAGCCAAGAGAAAGTTACAGTGAGGAAATGTAAGTGGCTCCCAAGATGATTTTAAATTCCACTCCTCCTGCCAGGTACATACAACTAGTCCAAAAACTAGCTGTTGCTGAGATCTGCCATCCCCTTCCAATACATGCAAAAACCCAAATGTTCAAGGCTTAGGTGGCTTCCCAAGTGGCTGATTAACAGGTAGAACTTACTCAGGGCTTTGAAAACTGCCCAAAATCAAATTCAGAGAAATAACCACCACCAACACTGTACTCCTGTACAGAAGAAGAGGAGACCACTCCTGAGAGTGCAGTGGCACACCATAAAGCAACTCTGCTTCGAACTGAAACAGGACAAATCTAAAATTCAGCATGTGATGTGAACAGAATTCCTGGCAAGATTTTCTTGTAGATGTCTAGCATGGTAGAAAGGGAATCCCAGATTACTGTCCTTACCCCCCCTTTCATACTGCAAAGCCACAATTAACAGGAAACAAAGGGGAATACAAACATTCACTCAATTTTAGAAGAATATCTACAACATCTCTGCTAGCTACAATTAAGTCAGCTTAGGATGTTATTCCTAGAAATGGCTAAGGTTTAAAAAGTGATAATAAAAAAGCCCAAACCAAATAAACCTAAACCATTCAACATTCATTAAGGTAAAATAAAGTAAATTAATTCAGCCAATTGGTTATTTCCATACAGATGGATTTCTTTAAATAGTAATGAAATCATTGCTAAAAAATCCATTGTTATTAAAATAAAAAAGTTGGCTCAGCCTACCAAAATTAGATTTGTAAGTTGCTGGTCATTCCCATAATTAAATCTGTGTCACAAATTTGCAAGAAAAATGGACACTATGACTAATGCATTTACTTGCTGCACTAGTGCTGTCAGGCTGTGTAAATCATTATGCTGGCTAAAGGAGAGCAGATAAGAATTCCATACATTTTCATTAACCAACTAGGCTTTGTGTGTAAGCGAGAAGCTAACTTTCGTATTCCCTGCTAGCTGTAGTGTTCATTTGGAAGATAACGTAAATTATTTGATTTGATTAACCAAGCAGCTGCTCCAAAAAATTGAGGTTTTGGAGAATATGAATCCACTCTGTCCCCTCAGAAAGACGTGCAGACAAACCAACAAAAATTTGGACAAAGGAGATTAATGAAATGATGGGCATTTGGAATAAGTCCCTTCCCTCAGAATGACTTACATAGCCTAGAAACATGCCTTACTTTATCCCATCAGTTTCATCAGAGGAAGCTAATCCAAGACAGCATCAGAAGAAATACCAACCAGCACTTTCATGTTTTGCCTTCCTTGCTCTATTTTCTCAGGAGTGCCGTGGTCAGAGCAGAGTCCTCTAAATCTTCTCTTTTCCTCTTGATTTCCTGTCACCACAGACCTTCACATCTTGGTTACGGTTCTTTGTTTAAGGTGAAGCTGATAGCTCTTCCTTTCAAGCTTACTGCTCATAAACTCAAAGTCCCAAAGAAACGCACAACATTGACTCACATCGCAAGCTGGATACCCTCATGGGTTTTCAAGCCCACTGTCTCAAGCAGGAAGCAGATTAATGAGAGGCAGAAAACAATTAGAAAAAACTGTTTCTCCTCTAGCAACACAGAGCATTTAGTGAGGATATCCTCCTCTGGACTTCAGATTTCTAGGCTTCTTTCTCTCCATGCATGTGACATGCAAATTGGGTTTAGCTCTCAACCACGTCTCCATATCAGTGCAATAACATCATCAATGGTGGGTTACACGTTGGTGAACTTAAAGCCAAAGGAGCCGAGTTATCCAGGCAGACACCATATACAAGCACCAGCGCATTCCTCTCCACTCCCAACATTAACAAGTATTATTGTTCTGCTGCAGCACAACTTTTAGAAGTGGAACAGAAATGCATAGCATGATAATGTGTGCAATGTTAAAAATCTTGGCAGGTGTACATACCATATCCTATTTCTTTAGCAAACGTATCTTCTTTGGGTGCAAAAGTATCCTCTCCTAAAACCAGAAGCAGCTCAGTGCTTTCTACTTTACCAGATTTTAGCATGTATTTGCATGCTTTGGCAACCTTGCCAATAACCAACCACCCAAGACTGGTAAAATGTTAACAGATTTTATTAAAGCTCCATTAAGTGGAAAAACTGAAATCACTCATGTTTCACAATTATTGTAAACCAAACTGCTTAAATGAGGGGAGGAGAAAATTATATTAACTACCCGACTCAAAGCAATCCTCTGTGGTATGATTCTAAATATTCTCTCAGCTGAAATTTATGTAAATTGAATTGATCTATCATTCATTATTACCAAGCTAGCTACATAAAAACACTTTTCTGTAACAATTAGTTCTTTAAAACATTGTGTTTTAATTAGACTGGAACATTATTAAACTAAGTTTAAATACGTACAGTATCATTCCATGCATTATTTTGCCTGCCTATTTACAGGAATGTGGCCTTTGGTGGATTTTAAAAGGAATCGTTTAGTGGCTGGTTGGTAGCTTTTGTAAACCTGTGCACTAGTGAAAACACCACTAGAATAACCTAAATATATTTCTGCTCACCCAGACATATTTGGCATTTCTACATTTTGTGTATCACAATGTCTTCCTTTGCACCTCAATAAATTCAGTATCATTCTAAAATTACACCCTCTCATCTGCAGATATTCTGCAAGCCTTAAAAATAAAAGAATAAAAGTGCTAAAAGCCTGGCACATCTTTCAGACCTTTTAAATCAGATGGCTTCACACCATCATACATAAGCACTAGCCCATAGGGCATTGTCTGAAAACAGAGAACACACTCCTGGCTTTGTCAGGGCTACAGGCGTGTACAACAACGCACCCATGAGCTGCTACACATTGTAAGACAAGGAACAGAAGAAAAACTGCAGCCTTGCCCATAGTAAGATCCTTCCAAATCATCTCCAGGACACAAAAATCTGTAACTACATCTAACCCTAGCCACAGACATCATCAGACAGTGGAAAAAAAATGCAAATGAGATTTAGAATCATTATGAATTAAAGACACAGTAAACAGGATCTAGATCTATAGCCAAGTCCTTAAGTTAAGCAGCAATATAAACTGATGGATTTCCAAAAACACTACACCAGGACTTTTCATCATCTTCTCAGAAATAGGGCAATTATTTTCATATACATTTCATATATATTTTCATATATATTTTGTAGAACAGTTTGGACTCCAAACAAGGGGAGGTATGTATATATATTTTGCTATTTAATGCTTACTCATGGGAAACTCCAAGTGTAAATGACCGCATAAAGGAGACCAATCAGGAACCATTCAGGTATAGGCCCTGTGGATCTACAGCACTAAGAAGCCAATGCACAAGTCTGTTTATTACAGACATCAGCCTACTATTACCCCACTGCATTTTCAGTCATACGGTTCAGCCTATCAGCTTCATAACTCAGAGAGTTTATAAGAGTGAAGTTTCAGTAAACATATTTGTGATTTATTTTCTGTCTCATATATTCCCCACATAATCATGATTTTAAACTAGGATACCACAAGAATCTAAGTGTTCGTATGTACATATTTGTGCATTAATAGTGGGCATATTTTATTTAAAATTAGCAATTAGAAAAAATTCATCCAGTACTGTGGTATCACTATAGCTGATCACCAGTATTTTTGAAATGTCCTGTGAATTCTTTTATTAAGAACATCTATTGCAATGCTGCAGCAAGATTTCAAAAAAATCTGATGTGAATAAAAAGTGGAATGAAGTTATAGAATCATTGAATCAACCAATGGTTTGGGTTGGAAGGGACCTTAAAGATCATTTAGTTCCAATTCCGCACCCATGGTCAGGGACACCTCCCACTAGACGAGGTTGCTCATAGAGTCATTGAATGGTTTGAATTGGAAGGGACCTTAAAGATCATCCAGTTATTGTACATAAACTTTCCAATTATCCGTTCATGGAACTATGATCCAAACTAAAATCAGGAGTATTACATGAATACACAAACTATCTCAGCTTCAACTGAGATTTCTGCAAAGAGCTTCAAAGAGGTTCTAGAAACTAAAATCTGTTTCTGTTGCTTTTCTATGAGCCAGCATGGCGGTCAGATACTCTGGGGCCCAAATTCTTATTTGAAGTCAAAAGACATTCTCCAACAACAGCTGAACTGTGAGGGCCTTGGGGCATTCAAGGAAACCTCCTGAACTGAAAAGCTGCAGACAGTAGAGAAACTGGAGCCTGTGCCAAGCAAGAAAATGACACACACACACAGAGGCTTCTGAGTTGCTCTGACCCTGGGATTACACAGCTTGAGACAGAAACCACCCTCTTACCATTGGAGGAGATGACAGGTGACAAAAAGGAACAAATATTCTGGAATTGATATTTTAAAAACATAGATGGCCATCTAAGCTCACAAAAACTTACATCCACCCTCCTAAATTTAAGTTGGTCCCTCAAGAAAGCAGACTCCAGCTTTTCACACACCAAATTATGCATTGTTATCTTGTACTTTTTTATTTCCATTTCCCCATTTGAATTCTTGTCATTCATTCATTTTATTCATTATAATCCACTTTCTGGAGACGCAAGATTGGAATCACAAACACTCTGCTAAATAGAAACTGATTTTAATAAAGAAGAACAAATTCAATTGTTAGGTACCTAAATAAATAAAACAATGGTTTTTTTGTTATTTTTTTTAAAGAGTAGCTTACCTACATAGAAAACAATTTGTAGTTCATATTCACTAATGTCTCATATCAACAGAAGAAATCTATCCTTCCTCCCTTCATAAATAAATTTCTGTTTTTTTACAGCATCCCATCTAAATCTTAACAGATTATCAGGCCCAAAAATACTGGTTCTGCTTTTTACTGGAAGAGTTGTATTTCCAGCTGGATTGATTGCTTTCCCACATCCAGCGATTTTACTGTGTTCCTTGGAGACACTGAGTGGCTTCACTGACAGTGAAATATGCTAAACAAATGACATGTCACTGAGTAAATTAGCATCTACTCTCTGATAAGCTGGGTCATGTTTTCTTTTCAAAATCCATGGCCTCTTGATAGAAAATAATGGGTATTTAATGGGCCTTATTAGAAAAATCAATATATTGATGCCCATGCCTGAAACATCTGCATAGCACTAGATTCTGTTAACCCATTAAGGAAAAAATTAAGATGTGTTTACACATTATTAATTTACCGTGAGCAGAGATGATTTATTCATTACTTTTCTCAAGAGTTTAGCAAAAAGAAAAAAATTCATAATACAAGTTTTTAATAGCATGGTGTAATATATTGAAAGATGATTTGAATTTTTGCCAGCTAAACAATTCCACAAGCACTAATGTGAAAAATACAAACACACCAACAATACTGTTAAAAATTAGACTATTAAAGTACTTGCTATTAGTATTGCATTACTTACCAAAAAACTTCCAAAAGCAGAATTAAATATAGCAGCTGCCTGAAGAGAGAAAAAGATAAACATCACCAATGGTAAAGCAGGCATAGTACAAGAACAAAACATAATTCCCCCACCCAACAAGCTATTAGATTCCCCAAATACACACATAACATGGAGACTATTAAAGCAGTTTCTGCCTAAAAAATTGCCAGTGGCCTGTAAGTTATGAAGACTGATAGGTTCTAGTCTGTGCATTCATAAATAATGTGCTGAAATGGACAAAAGCAGGAGAAGAAAAACCTTTCCCATAGATATAAGAGGAATACCCAGAAGAGAGTACAGAAGCTTAGTGTCACTGCTTTTGCTCTAATTTACCAGAACCATCTTTAAAATTTCACCTATTAATTCAAATAAATATAGTCTAATTTAACTACCGTGCTGTATTTTCACAGGCTTTTAACAATTTTTCATGGAATACTAATCAGGAAGGCAAACTAATTTTATTGTTCATCATAATAAGGCACTGGTAAATGCAGAAGTTTCTGCAGTTTGACCAAAACATCAGTAATAAGAGCAACAAAAAGGCTAGTTTCTAAGGCCAAAACATCTAATCATTAGTTTTTATTCTACAGTCTTTTAAAATAAGAAAATAAACCATTTTATAATGACTTTAAAAGTGTTTGTGCTTACCTAAATATCCAGGAAACATAAGATAGCAGCATTATTTCTTAACATTAACTCACTAAATTCCAGGAGGTTAAAACTCGAATCTTGACAAGCTTTCCCCAATTAACCAAGAAAGAAAAGAAACTCTTGTATGGCAGCCAGACTGATGATGAAAAGCCACACAGCCAAGGTAAGAGGGAAGGGAGGAGGGAAACCTACCATGTCCATGAAGATTTAGAAAAGAGTCAAATTACCCTGGACACTTCCAGCCACAGATTAATAGCAAGTGGATGCTAGCGACTTTAGTAAGTTTTGAATAAAGTCCAAAATCAGGGTAGAAGCTGTGGCTGAACCTGCCTTCTGCTCCATAAGAGGAGGCAATGAAAATGAATGGGTAATGAGATCCTTGGCTCTAGAGAGCTTAGCTTTCTTATTCAAGTTCATAATTAATTCAAAGCTTTGATAATTTCATTAGATTCCTCCTCTGCTGGCCCTATCAATAAAAGATGGCACCGGACTGCAGCTCCTCAGTGGCCTAAACAGAAAAATAAACTCAGACTGGGAAACCTTTGCTGACTTGATTTCTAGCAGGGACAATGGCATATGGCACTCCATGTTGCGAAGGGAGTATCTGAATAGATACAGCTAAATAAAACATTATAGTTGACAGTTGTAAACTCCTGTAACATATTTTAACACCTCTTCCTCATCAGCATTCCTTTTCTGAACATAAAAAAACCTGGAGAGCACAAGTCCAAACAGCTTCTCTTGCCAGAGATCACAGCTGAAAGCAAGAGTGGGCACCCCTTAAAATAATTCCTCAACAAGTGTGAATTAAAACTGGATTTTCTACTCATATTTGAAGTCACGGAGCTGATACTTCCATGTGGAAAGAGACACAAACACACAAAAAAATACTACAAGGGACCAGTCTCACTACAGATATCCCTGTAAGTATCTTGTGTTAATGTATCTCTCTTAAAGCTCCTATTACATTTATATTATAAAATGCATCAGATTTATCAAGTCTCTTTGGTATTTGTTAGCTATTCATCATTCCTTCACACAGAGTGATTGTATCCAACCACTTCAAGATCCCTTCTATGGCATCCTGCCACTGAATCCAAGAAAGGGGATCTAGTCTTTCAAGAAGGAGGACCCAGACTTCCATTTTTAAGCACATTTAAAGATCTCTTCCTTGCAAAACAGTTTTCGCTGTATAAAACAGTGTAAATCAGCTGTTAAGATCTGAAAGACAGAAGCATCTGGGCTCCAATTCTGCACCAGAAGGCTGGGAGGAAACTTAATGATCCCCTCCTCCCTGTGCAGATTTTGTGTGCGGAGTGACAGCTACATTTCTCTCTGCTCCAAAGAAATGTATTGGTCCCTCTCTTCTGGAAAGCTGATGAAGTCCACCTAAAGTGGTCACAGAGCATAAAACATAACCCTTTCCTCCTTAACTAAACTTACATTCCTGTCTTATCCAGTGCTACTGGAAGTTGGGCTCAGGTCAGTATGTGCTAATAACACAGGTGAACCTGACAGGCCACCTCCACTGAGGCAAGAGAAATTCCTTCAGTTCTAGAAAGCCCTCAGCCCTTCTCCTGCTCAATGCACAAAAACCAAAGCAGTGGCTGAAAAGAACCAAAACACTCAGAAGAACACCGTTAATCTGGTTTTAGCCACACCAGTGGCTACCAATCCTGATTTGACATCACCTAGACATAGGAATTTATTTTTTTTAACTTAAAATACACTGCAATTCCACAGCCAGGAAAAATTCTCTACCCAGGAAGATGGCATGGATAGATATTAGATAGTTTGATGGTGGTGGTATGAGATGGTGATATTTTGGTCATCAATAAGCTTACTTGCTTTCTTCTGATCCACTTGGAAGATTCTTCAATATCATCAAGCATCTAACAAGTACTATAACAACAATCTTCAACAAATTTTATGCATTGGGTATTCAGCCAGTGCAAAAGTCATAATTCATGCCTGGTCTAGGAGTCTGCTAGTTTGCAATTTCTAATTCCCTTTCTCCATAGCAGATGATTAAACACTCATTACAGACAAAAGAATAACAAAAAAATATCAGGAAGACCCCAAATGAATCTACAATCATTCAGATTATTCTCCTTAGTAAGGTCAGACTTCAAAATAACAATTTCTCCAATTGCAGTTTTCTTCATAAATATTTCTCACTATTAATAAGCTTTTAAGTAAATTTTGCTGATATCCAGAAACCTGGGGTTTCTATTTGTGATTCTGGTTCAGTTTAAATAATGTGACAGTAAAGTGAATCAACTGCTCCAATTTTTAATTAAGTCTACCTAGTAGTGCAACTCTGTAGAGTTTAAATACTTTGTGCTTCCAATCCCTTCTATCAAGAGGGATAATACTGCCTACACACCTTACAGAGCATTGTCAAAACTAATTCATTGTTAAGAATCACTCCAACATCCTTGGAGGGATGATACAAATACGCATTAGTGCTGATACATGATACAGGTTGTCTCTTCATTTGTTTTTTGAAAAGATTATTAGTCACTATTGTATAACTTCTTTTAGCATTTGCTCTTGTGCTTCAACAGGTTATCAGACTATCAGCAATCAACCTAAATGAAACAATAAAACATGAAAACATTTAGATGGCCTTGTAATACTCCCAAATTTGTATGTATTTGCAAATCATTCATTGTGTTTACCATCAATATGAGGGGAGACTTCTCTACAAAAATTAAAAGAAAGATCCTTTCATAAGGAAAACACATAACCATGCACTGAAATGCAAGGTCAGCCTACATTCAAGAGCAGCTGTACTAATAACCA
This sequence comes from Turnix velox, assembly GCA_013400935.1. NCBI lineage: Eukaryota > Metazoa > Chordata > Aves > Charadriiformes > Turnicidae > Turnix > Turnix velox. The sequence continues at coordinate 71,322 of VZTY01029714.1, read as the reverse complement.
GATCAATTATTCAAGCTTATGTCAACACAAGAGACAAGACTGGAAGTCTCTGCCAGTTCTCTTAACAGGGCTAGTACAGAAGAAACTTTCCTCTTCCCATACCTGAGTCTAGTGCAGTCCTTCATCCCCACTTTATCCTGGAATACATGTATAGAAAATGCTGCTAAGGTTAGTAACATCAACAAGATGATCTAAGACAGCTCTCACAGCAACAAAGGCTAGTAAAAGACAGAAGAAAGTAGCAAAGCCACAACACCAAGGGACTGAGTACTTCCTCACGGGTAGATACTGAAGCACAGCATTCCAATGCATGAGACTGGGCATCGAATCAAACAAGCACACGAAAGGTTTTGGTAGCATTAAATACAGAATGCACTCTGAACTCTGTTCCATTTCCTTTTTCTTTTTTGTATCAGACTAAACCCATTTGGAATTTATTAGACTAAGTATGAGGAGTAAAAGATACACTTTGAAACATTTGAAAAATCTAGGTAAAAACTTTTTTTTTTTAATCTGAAAGATTTGAATGAAATTGTTATGCATACCTAAGCAGAAACTATAATCTCCTTTACAACAGTGTCACAGGGAAATTGTAGGCTATATGTGGACCTTATAAAAAAGTAAAAGTCTTCTTTGCCAATATGCATACATTTTTTAAAACATAGATTCTGGAGTGTCAATGGGCAGCCCTTAGGAAGGTAACCTTCCTGACTGTACTTAACCCTAGACTTACCCCCAGGGGCACCCCACAGCTGAGAAGGCTCATGCTACACACTCCAGGACCTGTCTGGCCTCAAGTTGCCCCTGCCCTGTGGAAAGCATATTCCAGGGCCAAGGCCACAGATGCAGAGTAATGAAACAAAACAGCCTCAAAACATCTCAAGACAAAGCAGCTCGGACATCAGATAAAGCTGCTCTGTGCATGCCTGCAATTACCTACAGCTAAAACACCATCATTTTCAGACATGCAGTAGTGGGATGTAACAGCTCAAGTGCCAGGCATAAAACTAAACATCCTATTTAACACACATGGCACAATGAACAAGGGACACAAAGTCAGAAGAGTAGAAAAGAACCAGAGAAAGACAAGGAATATTTACATCATAACAAGATCCTTACTGTGAGGGTAGTGAGACAATAGAACAGGCTGCCCAAGAAGATGTGGATACCCCATCCCTGGAGGTGTTGAAGGCCTGGCTGGCTGGAGTTTTGAGCAATCTGGTATATTTGGAGGTGTCCCTGCCCATGGCAAGTGGATTTGAACTAGATGATCCTGAAGGTCTCTTCCAACTCAAACCATTCTGTGATTGTATAACTTCAGCATTACTAATGCAGTAGAAGGTAGAGAACACAATGCAGTAGTGTAACATTTTACAGTGTCCATGTTATTAGTGCAGAATTTATTAGATCTACATCTCCTATTTGACAAGAAAAAAAAGAAAATACTGAAGAAAATACTGAAGAAGTGACAAACAGGACAGAAAAGGAAATTTTATCAACCCAAAGAGATCAGTGTTGGAGAAGGTGGAGGAAGGCAGAAAATCAGAAGTAGCTTGAATGAATTGGCAGAGTCCCTTTAATCAACTCCTTTAATCTCCTATTTAAAAATAAAACCTCATGTGAGTGTTACTGCAGCTCACGTCTGTAACATCTTCTGTTAATAAGATGTTACAGCTCTGTAGAAAGCTATTTGCCACAGCACTGTTACTGCAAACAGAATATAAATATGTCTAATAAGGTTTAATCTGTGCTGCTGTTCATAACTATTCATCTGAGTTCAGACAGGAAAAAAAAATATATATATTCAAGTTCCTGGTTTTGAGCACCAAATTGAATCAGGTGTCCTCTTCTCTTAAGAAAATTAAGTTGCTTTTGTGCAAGAGTGTTTTAATGAGAACAGAGCCTGGCGACATTGATAAATGGGAATGACACCAGACAGAGCATGTAAGCAGGACAATATGTGCATGTTACAGTCTTACAGGCTATTTTTCACTGACTATCCTGAATGACTTCGCTGTTTCTTAAGGGGCCTATTAATCTCAAATTTAGTTATTACACAACGTTTATTCGAACATATATTCTGTGGATGATGACAGTTAATAAAGGAAATCTTTTACAAGCTGTATTTTTACATATTGTTCCAACTGCAGCTTCCAGTCACTGATGGAATAACCTAGTTATGATGCAGCTTCAAAAAAGGCACATATATTCAGATTCTTTTCTAAGCATACGGGGACTCTTAAATAACTGTTAAAATGCATCTAAAAATCCTGCTACAGCATGGCAAAAAATAAGAGAGGTAGGGGTAACTGCTCAACAAAATCTCTAGCTGTGCAGTTACCCCCTTGAAGGCAGAGCACATACCTTAACACTCTTGTATCATCTCTGATAAACAAATGGGGCCTAAAATTGGCTCTTGGAGATGTACATAGATTCCATATTGAATTCAAACAGAAGTTATAGCTCATCAGAGACATTAATTTAGTCCTATGTCTTATATACAGGCACCTCACCAGTGGTATTTCATTTGAAAATATATAACTAACAGAACAAAAACCAACAACAAACAAAAAAATATTTGCAAAAAAATCCTTCAAAAGGCAGGGAAAAAATTTGACTTTGACAACAACTAAATTTGATTCCAAAGAAATCTTATCAAAATGTGGAGTGACATTTTAGAAGTCTCTTTTAACATGTACTGAATTACTCTAATTCTTTTAGTGGGATGGAACTGTACATATAATCTTATCTTTTTAAAAAAACAAAATCATCACCACCAAAACACCATATACAAAAACACCCTACACCCACCAACCAAGGAAATCCCAGAACACTAACAGAAAAACCCACCAAGATATGGAGGGGATGCTGTAATTACCTACTGCCATGTTCCCTGTGGTCCAAAAGAATTTGTTGACTGAAAAAGAATCACCCCAACCCACCTCTGCTGACAATATGAAAACATTTGTTTATTTCAGCTGTGTTCAATAACCATCAGTTTTACGGAAATGGTGCTGAAAAGGCATCAGAAAATGAAAATAGAGTAACTAATACGCTCTTTGCTTCCAATTCAGACGAGAAACACCATCCAGAGGATGACGGCTTCTGAAACATGTCACTGAGCCATGGATCTGAAGCTGCATACACTACGTATTTGTTCCAGGGCTGGCAGAGGTTTATCATCAGCAGAGAAGAAGTTTGTGCTGCTTCAACCAGGTTGAGTATTCTGCCACAAGCGGTGCACAGAAATAAGCTGGGAGCTCCACTGGCAGAGAGTTATTGCTTCCTACCCCTTGCTAGCCAAGTTCTTTTTTTGCTTAAAAATCAGTCTTTCACTTTCCCATTTTTGTAGTTCCTCATAACCATCACCGCCTGTTGGTAATAATATTTACAAACACAAAACCATCCATCAAAAGGCTGTCAAGGCAGGCTTCTTAGACACACTGATTCAGTGTATGCAGTGCTCTCCATTGAAGGATGGTTTGCCAATACTGAGTCAGAAAAATAACTATCTTGTTTGCTTTTTGTGCATCAGAAATGGTAACTTCTTTCTACTGTGAGCACCCAGCAGGACTCATGGGAGTTCTGGAGGGTCAGCATGATATTTCTCCTTCTGAGGCAGTAAGTGATAAAGGGTAAAAGCCAGGAGAGGACATACATCAATGGTTTTTTTCTAGAGGTTAAAACCAGAATGTAAACATTTGTTAACCATTCAAATGACAAATATTAAGCATTCAGATTTCAGGAGTGTTTTGGGGTCAATCTGCAAATTTCCACCTATAATATAGGTTGGTAAAGAGGAAATTCATGTTAAGCAAAGTTTGGTGTGCAGCACTGTCCTGTAAGGCTGGATCATTTCACTTGAGATTACTTGCATAACCCAGCAGAATGAAAACTAAAGTCTTTGTCATAAGTATCAGAAAGATCACATGAAGGAAACCAGGAGGGAAGAACCTCTTTCAGGAACTGGAATGTCCATCACCACACTGAAAGAACCAAGATTTGGCCCCCTCAATTAGAAAAGAGGCATATGTTTCATTAGACATTGCACATGAACAGAGTCTGACTAGGCCAGACTAGTAGTTGCACAGCACTATTATTTTGTTCCCATAATAGATGCTTACATCTGTATAGGATATAAAACAGGTCCAATTGTCACAAGGCTTAACACAGGAAAAGGTCTACCTATGCCTTATCCACAAACACAAATGCAGGCAACACAAATTTTGCAACATCAATTCTATCCGTTCCGGTTATCACAGTGAAGAGAGCTCTCTTCCTTCTAACAACCATAGTCTGCTTTCTTTCAACAATGAGAAGGGCTGCCAACAGAGACACCAATGCTCCCACCTCATCCTTGTGTGAAACAGCCCTTGACCAGCCAGAACCCAAACCCAGCAATACCCTGAACCTGTAGCTTAACCTTCTTGTCTTCCCATCAGCTGCAGGACAAGACACAGAATCGCTGTCATCAGATACAGTGCCTTCCAGTCGTGGCTCCTATATCACGCACCCCAATGGGGCAGTAACCTGAACATCTACAGTGGACTTCTCAACACAAACATGAATAAACAGAGACAGTCTCTTTTTCTCTACTATACTTAAAAACTGTGAATGCAAATATTAAGATTCCTACCCAGTGCTAGCATAAACACTTGAGCAAGCAGTGATTTAAAGCTGGCAGTCTTACAACAACTCAGGCTTTCTCACACATGTGCACATAACTATTCAAAACTCCATGCTCTACCACCTGATCTACCCCTCCACAAACTTCATACATCTCTGTCATGCCAGAAAGCTTTGGGTTCCCAGGAAGGCATAGAACTAAACTTTCTTTTTGTTCCCCAAACGGAAAACCCATTTCCATAATTTTCCTAGGCACTGGAAAAGAAAAGGTAACTTTTACCTTCTACCTACACACCATAAACTATAAGCTGTAGCAGCCATAGATTGAACCTGTAAAACAGATCCTGCTAACAAAATTAGAGGGTAACAATGAAATAATCTAACCTGCCACTGGCACTTTGGTATGAAAACTACCCACAAATGTTATGTACATTATGTATTTATTAGTGACTCAAGGCTTATTCCCTTAGTGGTGAAGACACCATCTCATACCAGTACTAATGGACTCCTGAGCAGTGATTTAATAAAGGAGGCTCAGCTGAACAGCAGCATACAAGTAACTCTGCCAACCTGATCCTTTCTTACAGTCAAACACTTCATAACTGTGACTTTCTCTCTAAGAAAAAAAAAAAAAAATTACTGTAGAAGGTATCCTCAGAAGGATAGAGAGCAATAACAACCTCCCAAACATACTCTTATTTAAGTTCACATTTTCTGAGATCTTAAGCTGTGATAAAAACACTTAAAGGTCTTGTCCCCTGATTCTCCTGGAGACACATCATCCATAACATGATTAGAGGTCTAGTTAAACCATGCATCCCACAACTCCAAAGAGTATTACTTCCCTGCTGAAGTGAAATGAAAGCACGAGGCCACTTTTTAAAAGGTGCCCTTTACATTTAACTGCAAGGCTGTGCCTGGACCAGTATTTTTCTATAAATATCCCAATGTCATATTACTTTCAGGGCAGTTAGTAGCAGAACCAGACATTTTAACTCCTATGCCATCCAAACCAGCTCAGAATGGCATTGTTATTAAAGTCCCTGTCATTACTGCCACTGGGAATAGCTTCACTATTAGTTGTACAATGTCAGGAAATGGGAAATAAAACATTGTGGCTTACTTTTTTTTATCCTAGCCAAAAGGTTAGGACATACTGTAAGCCAGTATTGTAAAGCACTGGAAATTCCCATTTTATGAGCCCAGGCAAACTCTGCAACTATTGTGGCAGAGGTAGAAAGAAGAGGAAGTAGTCTACTTTAACAAAGAGATAAGTTCTATATACACATACTTGAAATAAGTGCTTAATGTACATCTTTACATATTACATATCCCCAAAATTTGTCCAAGGGTTTTAGCAGTGAATCAGTAAAAACAGAAGCCTCAAACTGTTTTTCTTGGAAAGCAAATCAACTACAAGGCTGGTATTTATAGCCACTCTTCTTTTAAAGCATAACAAAAATACCTCTAAATTCTAATTAATTAGTTGCCCCATTTTCCAAGAGGGCTGCTATACCCCCTGATCCAAGGGAAGTAGGGTAGGAGGGCTAGTCTTCATTAAAATACAAGGATTAAGGCTGAAATGCCAATTAAGTCCAGGTTAGGGACTTGATTTCCCAACTACTTGGCCAGCAATAGGAGTACATCATGAACTCCAAAATTGCTGAAACTGTTCCTTGGAATTTTCATTCATATAGATATTTATTACATAAACACATCCAAAAAATGCACAGCAACTCATCTAACTCCAAGGATTTGTTATTACACTTCCTTAAAGTAATTTAGTTTATTCTCTAATGGAATAGAATGCTACATAACCACTACTTACCTGAAGAAGAGGTGGAGAGCAAACAAGAAAACCTATGGGCTTCATCTACAGAATTCTACTCAGCAGAGGCTCATCAAGAGCCATGCTGTGTGAAATTCTAAGAAACACACAAGTTTGTTTTACTGCAAAAGGTCATAAACTTGCCATCTGCATTCAACATACTCTGCAGCAGCATTTACCGAGCTACAGTCTCCAGAGTCAGCTGTAACATTCAGCACAGGGAATATACCAGTATTAAAACATCTGCTTTAAGTCAAAGTTCCCTCCACCTCTAGAATCAGCATTTCTCACACAGTGATTGAAATTTTCTTATTTTAACCATTTCACATTGGTATTTTGCTGCTTTCATCAGAATTGCTTTCCTGCCTAGTAGATGGCTTCTGTTTATACTTATCATTGGACAAAGTTCTCCAGATGATCCACAAGGCAGCACTGTTACTGAATTCATAGGAAGCACTAAGAATAAACAGCCAGGAAGATCAGTTTATCAGGAGAAATCAAAGTATGCAGCATTTGTGTTACACTGAAAAATGCAGCCAAGTTCAAAGTTATTTGGTTGCTGAACCAACATAGGTTAACATGACCTGAAACAAAATATTTACATGCAAATTTTCACAGAAGAACAGGGAAACATTTCTACAAAGTCTAAATCACATACATGTGGGGAAGTAAATAACAGAATGTAAAAGTTCCCAACTCAACATGGTTTGTATGCCAAGTTCCATGTTTGTAAAGCAGATACTGAAGAACCAGGAGTACATACAATATAAAAGAAAAATAAAGGTGTGATTACTGAAAATAACTCCTTCAACTGGAAAATACTTCTGTTATAACAATGTATCCACTTTCCAATATTTTGTGGTTAAAACAATTTTTTCACCTTACTGATAAACTGTCATGCCAAGGCCAACATCTTCTGATTCGACTATAAAGAACTCCAAGGAAAACTCAATAAAGAAACCAATAATTTTGTGTTAAGTACACAGGCTCCAACAAAACATAGATACTGCTGCTGACTGTTCTGTGTTGGCTATTCATCATGGGCCTACGATGAGGCAAGAGACGTGTTAGGAACATCACAGAATCAGTTGAGTTGGAAGGGACCTTCAAAGGCCATCAACTCCTACCCCCCAGCAGCAAGCAGGGACATCCTTTACTAGACCAGGCTGCTCAGAGCCCCATCAAGCCTGGCCTTTAATGTCTCCAGGGATGGGGCCTCCACCACCTCTCTGGGCATCCTGTGCCAGTGTCTTGCCACCTTCATGGTCAAGAATGCCCTCCTAATGTCAAATCTAAACCTGCCCTGCACTAGTTTAAAACCACTGCCTCTCATCCTATTGCTACGTGCTGTTGGAAACAGTCTTTCCCCAGCTTTCTTGTAGGCCTCATTCAGGTACCAGTAACCCATGATAAGATTTCCCAAAAGACCTTCTCATGGCTGAACCACCTCAACCCTCTAATCCCATCACACCATTTAAGCCCAGAAAAGCCTGTATCTACCCAGGCAGACCAAACTAAGTTTGCAGGTACAATCCAGGTCTAGAATTCTTTTCTACCTTAAAGTACTTTACTAACACAGGATTCCCGAAAATACAATATTGCTGCCAACTTTCCCAAACAGCAGAAGATCCCAATGCCTAGACAGATGTACCTTCTTAACTGCAATGCAGAGTAGCAATATGAATGCAAATCTTAGTCACAGAATTGGGATATGTAACCAAATGTACAAAGAGTAGAAAAAGTCACCCTCTACACCAGAAGAAACCAGAAATCACATTTTACACAAATGCAAAATAACAGCTAAATGTGCAAGGAAGCACCTCACTTGATCAAGCAACTTTATATCAATACTCTACACACATGTCATAAAAACAGCTCTCAGTTTAATTTAAGTTAACAGCTATTTGTTTGACTAGTCTGTGGTAAGCATGTTGAGGGTGAAACAGACAAATGAGTCCTCAGATTTTAGGTATCACATCTGGGTGGGTACTTTGAGTAAAGCTTTGCCACTGATCAAAACTTGATAAACGCTAGAGAAAGAATTTGTATACTAGGCCGTATCATCATCACCACCACCATAGGAGAGAAAAAGAAATTAAAAACATCTTTTTGCAGAACAGATTTTATTCTCTCACATACATTTATTCTAAAACCAAGTCACTATTTTAGTAAAATCCTATTGGCGAAAAGACCTCAGAAAAATATCACAGAGCAGTCACCATCTCATCAAATCAATTTGCTCTAATGCCTCAACAAATACATTTTTGTAATCTGTATCTATGTCCTACTCTTGTGCAAGTACCAATAAAATACAGAGTGATACTTGCCTACAATATATAAAAGAATCGTATCAGTGCTATAAGCTCTGGTGTAGCAATATAGTGGCAGAGCATGAAGCAGTAATCAAAGTCTTGCAAAATACACCATTGTCAGCATTGTACACCAGTGCCTGTGCGTTATAGCACCTGGGCTTAAAATAAATCAACCTAAGTGCCTGCCTTGGTAAGCACTTCGAATTCACTGTACATCAGCATGGGGTGGAGTGGGGGAAGGGGAGAGTTTTGCACAAAGAAACAAATCAGGAAATAGGACCTGTAAATAACAATTCAATTAGCAGATTATATTACTCGCTTCCTAATAAACTCTCTTACTGCACCTTGGCTCAAACCCTCCTATGGCCTTCCCCCCTTCATTTACATCTCTCTGCAAGGCTGCTCTTTTTTTCTTGCAAGCCCCTTTGCCCTTTCAATCATGAAGTATATTACTCCACTGTCAGAGCAAAGCAGTTCCTAACAACGGGGAGCCCAGCTGGGATAGGAAGAGGACAGCAGGCTCAGGCATTAACATAATAATCCAACTGCGCTCCCCTAGGCCCTTAGGGCAGACAGCATATTAGGTAGGCCTCCTGCGCTGCCAGGGTGGAAGCGCTGGATCACCTGCCCATCAACCTGTGGCGGTGGCCCTCACCAGCCCCCACCAAGCCCCAGTGCCCAATTACCTCCCCACAAAAAACACACATTGTCCGCTTTTCCCCACTTACACTTGGAAAACGTATCAGCTGCACCTCCTCATTTATGATTGGGATGTACCTCGCCATGGTCTTTCCAGTCAAAGTGCTCCCTGCTTTTCAACTTCAGGAAAAAGTCCAGGGCTTTTAGCAGGACAAACTGCTCTTGCCAGCAGGTACCAGCCCTTAAAACACAATTTCAAATATAAAGCACTGTTCTACAGACACAATTTTCAGCCCTAGCCATCTTCTGGATTTTTCCCTAAGAGAAAGAGCAGGAAAAATCCCAAAAAGGCAGACATATGCTGTGATTATTTCTGTGCCATGCCAACCAAGGAAGCCAGCGTGGGGTTACTTATTCTTTCTGGGGCTTTCAACACTGGGGGATTTTTGGCAGCAAAACTGACTCCAATCTGTGGTACAAGGCCTGCCACCAGACAGGACATGGCTGCTGACCAAGAAATAGAAGCCCATGGTGAGGTTTCCATCATACAGGAAATTTCCAAGAACCACCACATGATGCTGATTTCAGATGCAAGAACCACAACACCATCCAATTTAAAGGCTTGTAATTAATATCTAATACTTCCAAATTTCAAATATTTTTAGTTGCAAACTACAACTCAGATTAATGCTAATTTGTATACCCCCTCTATTGAGTGTTTCAAATAAAAAAGTTTCTATTTATTATGTAGCCTATTTACTTTTACAAATCCTTTTATTTATAATATATTTGTTGCTTATAGAGAGTACAAGCTCAGGTACTTGACAAGAAAGAATAATAATAAACCCACCTGCCAGAAAAAGATGTTATTTTCTTCATATTATACAAGACAGTCTCAGAGACTATTATGAGAAAAAAAAAGCCTTTGGTTTTAATATAACTTTTAAGTTAATTTAAAACTACATATTCTCTAATTGCCCTTAACAATGGAAAGCACAACAGAAATGCAATGCAGCCTTATTAAAAGTGTTTCTCAGACCTTGCAAAGCCCAGTTTACTTGATCAATTATGAAACAAAATTTCCCTGACCTCAATTTAATTTTCATTTATCTCTCCCTCTCAAAGAAAGTATTGAGAAGCAATTTCATATTTTATTTTAAATGCTTGGTAGTTGTATTATCTGTACAAAGAAATGCAATGCCCAATTGTCTGTCACCAAAAGACCATGTAAAACAATGCCTAACATATAACGTAAATATTTTAGAAAGGAACCATCACGCACCCCTGAACTGAGAAGGAGGGAAGCAGTTAAAATAGCTTTCTGTGCTGGATTTATTCTAGGTCACAGGGTTACCAATAAAACACTAGGATAACCTAGGGGTTTGCACAGTTTTTTAATACAGTCAAGAGTCTTCTAACACCGCCACAAGCTCATGCATCTATGACTTGATTTGAGAATTTTAGGACCTGCATTTTAAGGAGGAAGAGCTTTGTCAACTATCTTGTGATACTTCCAGACACCTGCTTTGCCCCACAAACCAACCACCACTACTCTGCGAGTGTAAAATTGAATAGAATTCATGGAATAGTTTGGGTTGGAAAGGACCTTAAAGATCATCAAGTTACAACCCCCCTGCCGTAGGCAGGAATAACACTTGGAACTTTAACTACACCTTTCCTTTTTCAACACCTCTAAATAGTTGGCTATCCACAAAACAGGAGATTACTTTTCTAATTACAACCAAAAAAAAGAAAAATCCCTTGAATGTGTATAGTTTTCTAGAGATTTAATTAATTTACTTCCTTCTCCAAAACAGAAGTGAAAAACTCGACAAAGCAATGTTAAGTTGTACCACACATGGTGGAAAACCACAAATTCAACAATAAAAATTCTCTGACAAAAAATCTGAGTATAATCAAGCAATCAGCTACTTTTGCTGTTGGTGGTGTATGCACTGTGCTTACAGAAATGTCAGTGGACAACAAAAAGCTGCAACACTCATCATTTTTCTTAGGTATTTAGATGTTGTGAATGGAACATGTCAATGGAAATACAGACTTTCCTGTTTATTTCACGGTATGATCTTTAAATCAGATTCATGTCTCAATTAAATCAACAGGAGATTTTTTAAATTTAATTTTATGCACCCCAAGGTCAGGAGATTGTGATAGCACAGATAACTAAAAGGGAAGCCATGGTTTGGATTTCTGATAGACAATGTGTTTGCATTGTGATGGGTTGTTTAAAACATGAACACACCTGACATTATTAAACATAGAAGTTGTAGTATGGAAGAAAAAATTTTATATATATATATGTTGTTTAAAATGCAGTTTATTTTGCAACTTCACTATAAAATAACCCACCATATTTCCCTGAAATAACAAGCTATCAGGTCCATGCTGATGATGTATTTTAATTCTTTTCACAATTTATTCTCTTTTGCAAGACTTGCCCTCCTGCTTCCAAGTTCTTTGATAAGACATATTGGTTTCATCCTTAAATACCAGAGAGGAGTACACTAGTGTGACAGACAACTGTTTTCTTCCATACATAGCTGTCGGAACAAGTATGACCCTGTAACCCATAGATGCCCATCAGCCCTAACAAGAGAACAATGCTCCCACAGATTTATAGGAAGCACTCTCTTTAGCTCCTATGCTTTTTCCTCTATAAAAGTGATTTCAAATTCATAAAGACTCTCTTGTAATGCAAGTACCCAGAATGAAGTCATATTCATTAATATGCAATACAAAACCTTAATATACTGAAATGTATTCAGCTTGTTTAAGGAATTTACACTTATTTGTGAGTCTACTCAAACACCTCAATTGCTCCAAACTCTATTCTTCTCCAAGTCTAAAAAAAAGAGAAATGCACTACTTCAACAAGAAACTGGAGGACAACATAATTGCTGAATATGTTAAAAACTTCACTAGTTCTGTAATTGAGCTGTTGGAGCAGGTCCAGAGGAGGGTTATGAAGATGATCAAAGGGCTGGAGCAACTGCCTTATGAATACAGGCTGAAGGAGTTGGGGTTGTTCAGCGTGATGAACAGAATGCTCGGGGGGGACCACATAATAGCTTATCAATACCTGAAGGGGGCCTACAGAAAGGCAGGGGTAGGACTTTTTAATAGGATATATGATGGAAGGACTAGAAATAATGGATGCAAATTGGAAGAGGATAGATTCAGGCTAGATATAAGAAAGAAGTTTTTCATTGTGAGGTTAGTGAAACACTGGAACAGGTTGCCCAGAGAGGTTGTGGATGACCCTTCTCTGGAAGTGTTTAAGGTCAGGCTGGACAAGGCACTGAGCAACCTGATCTAATGGGAGGTGTCCCTGCCTATGGCAGGGGGATTGGAACTAGATGATCTTTAAGGTCCCTTCCAACCCAAACTATTCTATGATTCTAAGTTCCATTACTGGTTTAATAATCACTAGCATCTCATAACTTCATTCCTCAACATAAAAAGTAATTGTCATCTGCCAAGGATGAGAAGGTCTGCAGCACTTTTCTCTGCTCCTGCACTACATTTGACCCTCCTGCACCACCTCAGATACAGATGCTTTTCCTGCATAAACTGGAGAAGTGGTAGGAGTACTATCAGCATGAAAACAAAGAGAGAGATGGTAGCATCTCTACTTCTATACTTATGTAGTATTTACTAGTTATGTCATGTTTTTTCTTGTCAGCTGTATCTGTGGCACGGTTTCCAAGAGCTCTAGGCAAATAGAATGAAGGGAATTTCTGGTTCAGCTATATTGCAAATCCATGTAGGAGTGTTCTCCCCAAACTCCAACTCCAGATTCAACACCTTCATGGGAAGCACCTTCTTGATTACATGAAGCTATTTGGAAGAAGGTCAAATCGACCTCTGCAGACACAATTTTATAGACTCTTGGATTTTACCTATTCCAGTTCTGACTGTGACCTTCAACAGAGCAATACAGACAACCAAATCTGCTGCAATGCATCCCAGAGGAGAAACTGAGAAGAAAAAGAATAAAACAAAAACACAACCCTCCCCCCCACAACAAACCACAAGGGACGGATAAAACAGAACCCAAATGGTAGGAAGTGTTACTTTCTTTATGCTGGGATAGCCAGCCAGAATTTTTTGAGCAGCATGTGGCTCCCAAGCAGTCACAGGGAGGCCCATGTGACTGGATTATGGCATGAGTGGCAATGAATGTTCCAAAATCCAGCATACCAACATCCATATGGGAACAGCTATTTCCTGTCCATGAATCACTCCTACAGCTTCCCCTTCCCTTGCATCTCTGAGAAGCACAGTGCCTGATCCTGTCCTATGAAAACTGTAATGAGGTTCATAATGTTAGTAAGATTATCTGCTACAACTGTAAGACAGCCACAGGGCCTGAAAGATTAAATAACTCTGCTTCATCAGAAAACTTTGCCCCTGCATTTCTTTACATGCTGATTTTTTTAAAAGGCCTCTTCAAATGTAGAGCAATGCTGAATAGGATTGCAGCTGGAGCTTGCATAACAGAGCACAAGACATAGCCCTGTTCAAGGATGCAGACATCAGACATACTCCCATCACAACTGAAAACTTAAAACCACAATACACTTCCAGACTGGTCAACTTTGGGGGTTTCTAGCTCAAATAACATTATTTAGAGAGACTGTCAAGACTGGAACAGATAAATCCATTCAGCCCTTTCAATCACTCCAGGGATCTTTCCATTGCTTGCTTCTTACTCAAAAGTGTTCCTTAGAATTTCTACATGCAGGTAATTTAGGCAATCAATCGCAAACACACTCGGTCTGATCATAAACCCTCACCCTTCCACACATGCAATATTTACCACATATTAATATTACACCCTGTTAAAATATGAGAAATTGTAGCAGTAATAATGAACAGCAGGCATCTCGGATAACTAGAGCTACAGTCAAAAGCTACAAAAAGTTGCTCCCAGTCTTCAGTTCTGCAGTGGTAGATAATGTTGTAATTTAGTAAAATAGACATTCCACCCACATTTGATGTTTTTATCTGAAGGGTTAAAGAAAAACAAGCAAAAAAAAAAGTATAGAAGGCTGCAATTAGGGGTTTTTTGCCTCTCTCCAGAAGTCACTTCCTCTAAAACCACTACTAGAATTCTAAGACAGCACCTACAGTCCTGGTTTGTTATTTCAGAGTATATAATACAAACAAGCCTTGATCACTAAAAATATTAATTATCATTTCATTAGAAATATCAGTATGGGGAAAAGCAGTGATGTGCAGACATCCTGCCTCTGGGATTAGATTGTAATTCATTTTAGATTAGGAAGCAATGAAGTCAAGCCACTACCCTGATAAGTTAACTATTCTTGTTGACGCAGCTCTAGATAGAAGCCTTAAGAAGAGCACCATAAATAAAAAGAAGTCATGCTAACTTTCCATATTTACTAACAACCATGACAATGTAACTAGATGGGTTATATAACTTTGGTACTATTGAGGGTACCACATTTTAATTTTCATTTTTCAAACCTAACATGCACTCGTGTAACAGTACCAAAAACAAATAGTCATTACAGACAGGACTGTACTGGCAAAAAAATTTAACCAACAAAAGGGTTAATTAGGGATACAAATTTTCTCAGACTGCTAATAATGGGAATGACACATAGTATGTGCCCATAAGAAATTCTCAGGTACCTTTGATCTCCAGCCCCAAGCGATTACTGTTGCCTGCCATACCCTGGCCTCTGGGACTCTCTCAGAACCAGACATCTGGCTACTTTGTTGTTTTAGGCTAATCTCTTCCCTGGAGATCTCAAGAAACGACACCAGGCAAGGAGGGTCCTGGCAAGGGAAAAAACATTACAGGATCAGCAGATTTTTGAGTGGACTAGAGTATCAAAATTGTCTTCAAATTTCTATAGGGATCCCGTGGCTTTTCTGCTCTCTGGCTCTGCTTTCACACAGAACACTAAAATGCACATGATTCTGGTTTAAGGAACTATTCATCTCTTTGGAGCAGCTAATGAATGATACTCCAGGAAAGATCTTGTGACGAAGAGAAATAGAAAAAAAACCAACAACAAACAAACCCTATCTGCAAGGAATGGTTAGATTTGATGAAGATTTTATTGAAAAGGTCACACACTACGTAATCAAACAATGTTTTTAAAAGCCTACAAAAAGTGACTCCAACGTCCAAGCACACTATTTTCCCCTAATTCATAAGTTTGAGCTGCCAGCAGCATTATCCCTGCAGTACAACCCTCTGACAACCACAACAGATTCAGCCAAGTGCCCAGCTAGCTGCTCCAGGCTTGAAAACAGGGTAGTTCACCTTGAGCAGATAGGGATAAGATGAACTGCAAGCACAGCTAATGGAAGGTTTGGTCCCAAAGCTAGAATCTCCCAGAGCTGTGCCAGAAACTCTTGACCATACACCCCAAATCACTACAGGCTGTAATAGCCATGATGCTGGCAGCTGGACAAGATCTGCTGCAGGCTGTCCTGCTGAAGGCCCTTTCTCTGTACTCCCATGTCCTTCCTACAGCCGTGCTGTCACATTCTAGGTGCTCCCAGTACATACTCACTGTCTACACTCCACAACAATCAGGACACCCAGACCTGAAGAAAAATTTATTTAGAAGAAAGTAAATTTACCTGTAAGAAATAAAAAGCTACCATTTATTTTTCTGAAGACTGTAAACCATACAGTATCCCAGACAGGTACTTCCAAGCAGAAATGTTTTGAGAACCCTGCGGTGGCACATAACAGTAGCAATAAAGAAGAGATCACTTCTGTGGGGGTGTCCTTTTTGTTTTTAATCAAACACCACACATTTTCTTTCCTTCCACTGGTAAGGATAAGTTAAAAAGAACAAACACTGAATAAATTCAAATCATACAATCACAGAATCAGAGTTAGAAGGGACCTTTCAAAGGTCATCTAGTCCAATCTCTCTGCAGTGAGTAGGGACATCATGCACTTGATCAGGTTTCTTGAAGCCTTATCAAGCCAGGCCTTGAATGTCTGTGCAGGGGTCTCTACCACTTCCGTGGGCAAGCTGCTCCAGTGTCTCACCACTCTCACGGTGAAAAACAACTTCCTAAGGTCTAATTGAAATCTCCACTGCTGTAGTTTAAAAACATTGCCCCTCATGCTATTGCTACATGTCCTGGCAAACAGTCCCTTCCGAGCTTTCCTGTAACGCTCATTTATTCCCCCTTCATAAACTGGTAGGCCATTTTGAGGTGTCCCCAGAGCCTTCTCTTCTCCAGGCTGAACAGCTGTAACTGTCAGCCTGACCTCAAAAGACTCAAGCCCTCAGATCACCCTAATGGTCCTTCTCTGGACTCTGTCCAATGTGTCTTTCCTATGCTGAGGGCACCAGAGCTGAATTCCCGTTCTATCTTAAGGGAAGAACCAAATTACTTAACTTTGCACAACTTCAGGATATTTTCAAAGTGTTTGGAATAGAGCATCGGAAAAACCTCTGAATGATCAGCCACCTCACATCAGCTTTCAGAGAGAACAAAGCATTGCCAAAACCTTTACCAAGTATCACAGACAGAAGCATTTTGAAAATGATGTGCTAAGCTTTGCTAGGGTTCATGCTGTTACAGAGCATCCTCCTTCCTTTTTCTTCCTATTTCTCACACCACAGCTATCATCCTTTGCTTTCTTCCTGCCACAACATTGCCCCCTCAGTGGAAGAGACGACAGTGTAAATTTTAAGTTTTCTAATGCACTCTAATAGCTGGATCAAGAAAAAAAGAACCTGCACTTCACTAGCTTTAACTACATCATATCAATGCTACAAAAAGCTCACGAACAATTCAGCATATTCCTGAGGCATCAGAAAGATGCTATGCAATTTTTTTAATGAGTACAAACCAAGCAAATTCTCCTTTGTTTTCTCACCAAGTAGGTATGCTGTTTGAGTAAATAAGGATTAGTCCAAATAATTACATTTTGAACTATCAGCAGCAGCAGGATAACATTAACTGGTTTGTATGCTCTCTACCCTGTTAACAGTTTAATTGATTACTTTAGTGACTGCAAGTAGCTTGCAAGTAGCTAAACAGCTTTTAACAACAGAAAAAAAGTAAGAAAAGTCATAAAACACTCTATACCACTGCACTAATAGCTTGACTTGTATTTATTAACACATCGTCTGCTGCAAAACAACCCAAGCTGGAGTGTAATACAAAAAGCACTGTAAGGTCAAAATAATGTGTTTGAAAAATAGCATGTGATTGTATAGGTGGAAATGGTTTTAATACAAAAAATTAAGTTAGGACTAGGTGAAATTTTAATTTTGCTGTTTTGTGCACTGAAGGGGAATTTGAAGGGTGCAAACCTCACTCTTACCTTTCTCCCTACTCCTTTTAAACCAACAAAACACTCCATGTATGAACACATAAGATATACTTCACAAAATACATAGGCAATGAACAGTCTTCAAAGCAAACTAAACCCACAGTAATTCTACATAGTAAAGATAACAAAATACAGAAGATATGGATATGGCTTCTAACAAACATCTCTTACAGTGTCTAAAATCACATTTTTGTAGGAATGCCTTAAATACTACAGTCGTAGCTTGGACACACGTATTACAGACTTATTTTCAAAGCCCTGTGCCATCTCCAAGACCCCAAAAGTAAATAAGCAAATCCTTCAAGACACAAATACTCCTCTATTTACTCCCAGGAATGATTTATGTTCTATGGGTAAACAAATATTGGTAGCTAATGCTGCCTTGCACTACCCATTATGAAATTACAGCTATTCAGTGAGGTTTATTAACAGTAAATATAATTCTCCAGAGTGTGGAAGAAGGCAGCACTGTAGCATGACAAGAAATCCAAAACATCCACACAGAGGAAAATATATAAAAAATCCACCAGAGAGAAAAGCTCTTCAAACAAAAAACTTATTAACATTTCTCCTGATTTGGGAATGGAATGGAGTAGCTCCCATTTACCTGTTATTACAATGGAACAGTGAAAGAAAAATCCTTGCAGACAATAGTACAACATCTGGAGCTCCTCCAAGAACCTAGTCATTCTGTACCAAAAAGACTTCATGAACAATATCATAAATTACTTTCAGTTCAAACTGCAGAATGACACTGTGATCATACTGCTGAACTATCAATCTTTTCACAGTACTAAGTTCTAACTAAAACTTCTGATCTCAACATATACATGAAAAGCTGCGTAATTCCATCTTCTTTTCTAATCTAGGACATTTAACAATAGAGCTCTATAGTCCACTGATGACTACAGTACAATATGCAGTTCTTCATGATTCAGATATTTTATTTCTGTATGTATGAACAAACCTAAGAGAAAATATCCATAAACTACTTTGATGAAATTCTCATGGATTTTAGAGGCTGCCTATACCTGTTGCGAAGGCTGGAGGAAATGGGCCTCAATGTGCTTCTGAATGCAGATGTAAGAATGCCACACTTCCTCCACTGAGCAAAACTCTGTTTCTTATCCTGTAATTAAACAGCTCAAAAGCTAATAAAGTAATTTTATTCTCCTCCAGTATCTGCATAAGAAGACAGCAGTGAGAAAGCTCAGTGATATTTCCTGATGAAGAGGCTTCTTAAATAAAGATAAGTACAGTTACTTTAACTTCAAAATAATGAGATACACTTTATCCACAAATGAAGTTCTGTCTTCAGAAGCACTTATAGCATAAACAATACTGATATTTGGCTTAACCTTTCTATTTTAAATTTACAGGCACAGGTTCGTTTAATTAAAACAAAGACTTCCTTTTCAGAAAGGCAATAATTAACTTATGAGAATACTGGGCCAAAATGCAGTACTGCAGTTATATATCTACTTAGCATTTTATGTCAGCTCTACACTTCTGTATAAGAAGACCAGCTAAGACCAATTGCTGTTTCTAGAATCTACCTACTGCAGATCATATAGGCCCATTTTAATTTGTAGCTCCTACTCACACTTACCCAGTCTATCACTTTAATTTCAACAGAATACCTCATTTCCATTAAGATGATGAAGAATCATGCCCAAATTTCCAGGTACCCTCACTAGTAGCACAGGTGTTCTTTTGCTGGTAGCAGCTGGCATGTGCTAATTAGCAAGAAAACCAAATTCAACTATTTTCCAACTTTATAAAAACATCTGAGAAGAGAGATGGCTCAGAATAAAGGATCAGCACATTACAATATGCTGTGCAGGAGGAAATATCCTGACAAAATGAAATTTTCCATTTTCTCACATCACACAATTTAGAAGGAACCTGAAGCCTAAAAGACAAGAAATCTCCTTTAAAATCTGCCTGCCTAGCAGATCTGCATCAGGTTGCAAAAAATTATTAGAGAATATGACAAGACTTCCCCCCACTCACAAACTAAACAACAGAAAAAAAATTAAGCAAAAGAGGTGATAAAGAAACCATGAACTTAGTCTGCTGGAAGTGCTGCTAAATGAGCCATCTACCTCACAAGATACTGTACAACAAATAAGCATAACAAGCAACCTGACCTGCCTGAGTAAAATAATCTCTTGAAAGTCAGATGCACTGACTGCTATTAAGACCGGGCAATCAAGGAAACAGAGGACTACTGCAGATTTCAGTGTGGTTTTGTGAGTAAAGAACATAACGATCAACATCCTGGAACTAGCTGGTCATTTGAAAGAGGAGGGAATTCAAAACCAGTGTGCTCGCTTAGAGACATGACAGAATGCTTACACAATGGGCACATGGACTTACATCGTGCACAAATTCCAGAGGGGGAAAGAATTAGAAGGTTGGTAAGTGTAACTACACCGCTAAGACAAGGAGAAAGAAATTTTACTTAGTCTAAAGACAAAAATGCAGATTTGAACTCAGGGAGCTCAGCTGTCAGACTCACAAAGTATCTGGGTTATACAGTGTCATTACATTTGAGAATTTCAGATTTACATAAAACTAAGTAAATCAGAACATGTGCAGAAGCTACTACTTTCAATTTATATACATCTACAAAGAGGAAAAAAGTTACATATAAAATGGAACTAATCTCAATGTAATACACTAAATTTAGATCAATCAGAAAAAGAAAATGCTAAGGAATCAACTAAAACAAAGAAAACAAGGTTACAAGGTACATACGCTGTTATTCAGAGAAGACAACTACTCAGTTCTATCTTCTGGGGGCATCAGGAAGGTTGGAAAAACCAAATGTAGCAAGACAGGCAATTGCTGCTCAGGGGTCATGACAGCAGAGCCCTTCTGAAGCAGAAATACCTCGGAGTGACTCATTTTCAGGAGGGATTTGAGGACAGCACTTTACAGTACTGTGTGTTTTTCTGGGTATTTCATACTTACAAATAACTTCTATGGCTCTGAGCTTCTCAGATCATAAATTGCAGAGAATCAAGCCATGCAGAAGTCATTGACACAGGTGGCACAAAGCAAAAATGTCCCAGTATCAACAGATCACGTGCATTTGTGACTGCTTAGAAACAGAAAATCCTCACAAATGCACAAAAGAAGCTGCACTGCTGGTTGAAGAGAATATATATGTGAAGCCATTGACTAAATTATTAAAATATACACCTCAGAAAGCATAACTGACACAGAAACTCTCTCTCAATACAGATATTCTGGACCATTTGGATAATGAAAGTACAGTAACATTTCTGAGATAATACATTTGACATTAGCATTACAGGAAAAAATGTTATAGGGCCTATTTTCTAAATTGCATTATCACACGCCATTTTAAAACAGAAGCATAAAACACATTCAGCAGTCAGAAATGAGATTTTATGTCCAATTTTAACATTGTCATTTCTTGAATTACAGGCAACCTATCAATCCAGCTTATGCTTCCTCTTCTCATAGGATTTTTGAGAAATCACTTATATTGAATATATGAACCGTTTCCCTAAAAATATATTCATTTTGAAACAAAGTACTTTGCTTAAGCAGAACAAAGCTTGATAGCCATTCTTACAGCCAACTTTCTCTAGTTCTCACAAAATCTTCTTACTGTAGAATCAGTATCTACTTTTTATATTTTCAAGAAAATTAAAATATCACTTGCAAAAAATATATATATACTTGTTATTTGCAGTTGTAAATTAGGGAATAAATGCAAATTTTAACAAATAATTCTTCAAGTAGATGGAAAGATTTAAGAAAACAAAACACTGAAACTAAATTTTACCCAGAAGTAAAATGTCATGAAAACAGGAGTAAATAGACTTTCCTGAATAAAATCACAGCTGAAACTTTCCTGTAAATGCAATAGCCTTCATTACAGTTAAAGCACAAATATGAAGGGGTACAATTTTGCCAAGGGCTGTTTAATAATCTGCCTTTAAAGGCAGCACATCAGTGGCAAATTTCACCACTTCTACAAGCAAATAGATTGAGTGCTGCAAACTCAAAACAAACATGTGCTGCTGTTGGCAGGAATATTTGCAAATCCATTCCCAAGATGCCTGCACAGAGTTCAGACCCTCTAAAGCTGAGAAGATTTCTATCGTGCATTACTACCACCAAAATGCGTGCAGGTACACACAAACAAACTAGCAAAATCTAAAGCCTGTTGAAAAAAAATAGACAAATAAATATCCATATCCACTAAGGGGGTAAAAATCTGGTCACTAAATATCTTAGTTTTATTTATGCTTTTCTGGCCTGTTTCTCTTCAATGTTTCCTTTCTGGTTTACATGAACTACCAACAAATAAGGACAGAGACACCACATCACTGAAGCCACATGTGCAGTATTCACTAGGGACTGAAGAATATTCAAGTTAATCAGAGTCCTACAGAAAGATTTTTATTAACTAAGGGAAGTATTGCCTGCATGTTCAGACAGAGATTGACACAGCTGGAAAGCTAGGGAATTTTTCTAGAAGTCTTCACAACATAACAAAAAGAGAGGGTTTTTTTCATCTAAAAAGTTTGAAATAAAGCCACAGTAGATCAATTCTGATCTTCAGTATCTGGATTAGAGGCTGTAAACTCCCCATCAATAATGTGAAAACCTCAGTGAATGTTTCATGCTCTCGCCTTATGTCTGAGAAAGAACTTTTCCTACTCCATTATGTCCGCCATGAACTTGATCTTTCACCTCTTATGAAAATCCTCTTATAGTTATAACTCTAAAATTAATGATGAGAGATTTCATTTGCTTTCCAAGCACAGATAAAACCTTTCTGAAACACACTCTCACTGCCTCGACCTTGGTAAACAACTTAAGAGTTCACCACACGTAATAATTTATTTTGCCCCATGGGGCTCATTGAGATTTCCTTTTAAAAGGTTTTGGATATGCAGTTGGAGCTGCAACACTGACACGACATGTATCAAAACATAAGTCCCCATATGCTATGAATAATTGCAATGATATCAACAAACAAAATTAATTTAGATCATTACAAAATCAAACAACAAAAAGGTCTAGCTAAACAAAGTCATCCCCACACTTGAAATTCAATGTTTAGGGGATCTTGCTGCAATAATCCAGGATACCTGCTAGAACAAGGGGTTTCAATATTTAATGGAAGAACTAATACATGTAAATTGGGAAAATAATTCAGAAAATACACCATTGCTCAGGACTTACTCAAGCACAGAAATATACCCTTTAGTTTAGAAGTCAGCATTTTGGCTGCTGACTTCTTTGTTGATAAGCAGCACATCGAGCTTCTTCATCTGTTTATGTATAGTTTAACAAATATCCCTTAATTATGTAAATGTAATGGATTTCATTAAATGGAAACAGAGCTATTGTATTCACCTCAATATAAGGCAAGCTTTTTGTTCCCCTGAATCTTGGGGAAAATTCCTTCAGAAATGTTACTTACCCTAATTCAAGCAGTGGCTTGCAGCCCTTCTCAAAAAGAACTCAGCTACTGGCTCACTTATCACTGATGAGTTAAATGCACATCAATGAATATTAAGCAGAAGGAGCATGACTGTGGTTGTCACTCACACCCTATAGAATTAGCCCTTCCTTTGTAAACCCACAGGTGAGGGACAGCAAAACCAGAAGCGTGGAGCTGGATTTCAGCACCAGTAAACATCTGCACTGCTATGACAACAGAAAGCCATTTTCTAATGACCCTGACATGGTAAATACAGGCCTTGCACAGGCATTCAATGAAATTAAAACCAAGTAAATCACTCAACCGCAAACACCTAACTTGCAATTTTATGAAACTATCACCTTCAGAATAATATTTCTAGTCTCCACTGTTCACCAAAAGATAGAATTTTCTCTGAAAGGCTGAGGAAGGAAGAGCCAGTAATACATTTTCCAAGCTATAAAATACCTGCAATCTCTTTCAAACAGCCATAAAGATTAAACACCCAAGAGTACGTTCACTGAATTGTAAGGGGTCAGTAGACTCCACTCTGCAAATATTAGCAGAAGTATTATAAATTTGTTCAAACCGTTTAAAAAGCTTGCTTTGCATTGGCAGTATGTTTCACATGGCGCTCCCTTCTAAATAAAGGAAGCTCTTGCACACTGTAACTTTACACCAAATTAACCTGCAGACCAAGACAAATACAAAATCACCTTTCTTTTAAAAGGTCATTTTTGTCAAGCGTGAAACCAAGACTCTTCTCCTGTCCCACCTTCTTTATGCTATAAACAGCTTTCAGGGTCACAAAATGTCCCACAGCAGACAAAAAACAGTCTTCTCAGTCAAGCATTGTAGAATAGCAATAGCAAAGCCTCTGAAAACAATCTTTCAGATGCCTGACAATTGGGCAAGCACAGTTGTGAAAACATAAGGCTAAAGCAGATTCCAACCACAGCCCAAGCCGTTCAGCATAATTTTAAAAGACAGTTTTACAGCTTCCTGGATTATGACAGATTCAAGTTCTGTCATAATCAGACATCTACCAGTACAGAGTACAGTTAAGATATTTAATATAATATCTTGTACATCCATACTCTCTCCCAGCAGTGCTGGAGAAGGGCTTTTTCCACTGGGCATCTTATGAGCCATATGAAAGACCTTCAGTTAGAAGCACTAGTAACAAGAAGCAACATTAAGTCTTTGCTCACAAGCAAGCCTAGTTCTGACCTAGTGCAGTAAACCAGCTGCATTTCAATGGTGCTAGAGGAATCTGAAACTTTGTACAAACAAAAATATGGAGTTTGGAGGTGAAGCGCCTGAATAGGGAGGTTTCAGAAGTCTCTTCATTAGCCTGGATTTGCTTCCACTGAATTAAGAGTAGAGTTGAATGCATTTGAAAAGTCCTTTTCATTCCAAACAGTTTTAATAGTGGCTCTGTACTAGAAGCCGTAGTTATAAACGGAAGGAGAACAGTGATGGGGGGGCAGGGACAAGAAGAAGATTCCACAATTGCTTTGGGTTATATAAGATTTGAGAAGACAATGAGAATGTCTAGAGATACCTAATGGAGCTGCATGACTGGGACACATTAAAGTGATGAAATTCATATTGTAAGTAATAATTGAAGCTACTCCTATGCATTGATGGATATAAAATGCACTCATCACTCAGGGAAGGAAAAACCCCTAAGTGTCAATAAATAGTTCAATAAAAACCATCTGCTGAAAGCACAGTAATGACAGAAGAAAAGTAAACTCTTAGGATACATAAAAATTAGACTGTAATACTAGAACAGTGCGGGTGAACTTAATAGCACAACAGCTTCTATGTACATACAAGTCTGAACTAACACTACATATGAAGTACAGACAACTTCCTTAAATTTGCCCTCTGACATCCACATACACTTCCCAGAGATTTCAGTGCAGTTAACAAATGGTAGAATTAGTTATACTTCCATTTAGAACTATTTAATCTGCATGAGCAGATCATATTTATTACATGAGAAATTAAAAATAAATTTTACTGTAGGATTTTTCCTTTTATAGTATCTAATTTAAAAACAGAAGAATTACTCACTTTTCCATACAAAAAAACGTAAAAAGATGAATACTGGAAGTGCAACATGAAAATGGAAAGCAAATTTTAGACCACACTAATTGTCCTGGTTTAAGGGCCTAACCTAGGACACTAATATAAATTTTTACATATATAGAGAGAAGAAAAAACTGCATTACAGAAGACAACTAACCATCATGACACATTGAGTATATCTGAAGAACTTAAACAATTTTGTTTTATAATGTTCATTTGTCACCTTCCAAGGGTAAACACTCTTGGTACAGTGATGCATCGGTGTATGAATCATGAACAGCTTGTACATTTTGTACTTCTCATTCATTTTATTTTGTTGTTTTAGAAGGTTAATGTACATGTATACACAGTTCAAAGAACTTCAGATATTTTTAGAGAAATCAATATCTTTCTGCCTTTACAATAGTGTTAGGGTTCACTTTTTTCTTTTTACTTTAGAAAAGCCACCAATCACAAATAGAGGAAATTTCCAGTGATCCTTTCTTGCTATATTTTAAAGCTTTTGCATATAGTTTAATGATAAGGGAGACTGCTCCCCCTTGATTCCGTTCCAGAAAGAGTAGCTGTGTCCCCTGAAAATATATTTTGTGTTCTATATCTGCTTCAAGAAACTAATCTAAAAATCAATACAAGAATTCTTTACATCTTACTTTACAAGTACCTTTGTAACTTTCTTCATTTCTGTATCTATTTTATATAATAAAATCTTGTCTTGCATATGCAACTCCTTCTACCAAAGATATAGCAGATTCACATGAACATCCAATAAAATGAAACAGTGCCTTAAGACATTTTGTACAAGCTACAGCTTGACTGAACAAAGAAACAGCCTCGATGGTTTTGTTGTGTATGAGACAGCAAAATAGCCAAAGTATTCTTCAATAAAATGAACTGTCTGCTACAATTTATCTGTACAATTCCATCACACCTCTTGCTAGTTACATTATGTGTTTCAAAAATATGTCATTAAGCTGCCATAAAAATAATCACAAAATGCTTTTTCTCCCAAACTGATAATAGACTTATAGAACCAGTTTTCAATTTCTTTGCTTCATTACTTTGATTCTTAAGGAGAGGATGACATTTACTGCCTGAATACTTTGTAGTGGTATCTGTCACTTCTACAGCATTTCAGTCTGAGGATTTCTAAGCTTTTAATAGCTCTGTCTTTATAGCGCCTTGAAATGCTGATATATTTGTCTCTCTCTTGCAGAAATTGATAGTTAGAAGCAAACTTTTAAAGAAACAGGGTTTATATTTTCATAGAAAAACCACAAGACAAGGCTTCTGCAAAAAGAAAAAAACTGGAACAAAAAAGCTTCCTATGCTGTCAGGCGCTATAATGTTATTAAAATCCTGACCCTTTATGGCTCAACAAAAGCAAAGAATCAAAGTGAGGCCTTCTGTTTTCCCCATCCAAGCAGCTTCTTATCCTCCAAACTCTCTTTCTAAGCACTTCACCAAATACTTAACACTCTGTCCCAGGACAATAATACAGCTCTTATATAAGGCTTTTCAGTACCAATCTTCAAACACTTCACAAAGTTGTCATTGTCCTTCACTGTTAACCCCAAAGACACAATACCCTACTTCTTTTACCCACTAGATTAATGACAGAGATGAAAACAGCACCCATGTTTCCTCAGCTATGGGTGAATACTACTTCTACCACACCACTGGTGCCCAATAGTTCTGTGAGAATAAGCCAAGACAAACTGATATTCAGAAGTGACTTCTACTTCATACAGGAAACCTAAAGCCCTCTATACTGTCTCTATAACAGTCAACTACCACAGCTCTCATATGCTGTGTTTCATGAAATCCAAAGGGGTCTGCAGAGCACTTACCGGGGATGTGCCTGTACTCGCCAGCAGCAGGACACTCATCGGATTAATTGGCTCATGTGGAGCTTCCCTGCAACATTGCTTCTGAGAAAGCTCATTTATCTTATTACATTATGCACTGTGGACATTGCCTTGGACAAATCAATTTTTCTAGGAAAGGATACATGCTCAATGTGGCAAAAGCAGTTTCAAAGACATTATTATGAACAAATGCTCTCACAGTCTAGTCACATATATTTCAAATCAATGCCCAGGCTTAAATTCTTCATGTATCAGAATGGATTTAAATTAAAATGAAGGAAAATACGTAGTTCTGTTCATGTCAGAAAGGGAAATGTATCATAAACAACTTAGATGAAATTTGGCAAGGAAAGATCTAAGAAGGTCTTCTACCAGAGCATGAGACGTGATCTGCTGTTCTTAGAAGAACAATTAACAATAGTCTGAATGACATTCCAAAAATACATTTGCATTGAAACATGCTCAAGTTTGGCAACAAACTTGCCACACACTGAGCATGTTCCAATGGCGTTTCTCTTGCACACCTTCCTAAAGAATAACTTACTTTGTCGGTGATTTACACAATTTATACATAAGCCTCACATGACAAAATGTTTCTGGTTTTCAGCTGGTATAACACACATACACAACCCACAAAAAGTTGAACTCTAATGATCAAGAAACTGAAGTACCTCTCTCACTCTTGCAAACAAATGATGTGATACAGCCTTTGACTAGCCAGCCACACCTTTTTTTTTTTTTTCAGAGGATCTTTTCCATGTCCTAAGGATAGGAAACAGTGCTATCACTGAATAAGAATTCATTCAATATTTTATTTCATCCTCACTGCTCTACTGTGTGGCAACTTTGTATAATTCACAGCATCCACATCTAGTCATAACTAAAAGACTTCTCATTTTTTTGCTGATCACTACTATGTACCTGAATAATTTCCTTGTACTAATCACTCCACAGTACCTCCATCATACAATTTTATAGTTCTTATTTTCAGGTAGCAAACTGGGAGACAGTGATGTGCATCAGGATTGTCTGTAATTAGAGATGCTTGATTTGAGATGCTTTGGGTCTCTCTTCAGAGGATAGAGCAATTAAACAGCACTTTGTCAGTACAAAGTACAACTTCAATCTATTTCAGTGCTATCATGTGTTTTCAAAGCTGACATTAATCGGTCCCAAGAGCCTGAACTCAGAAAACGAGAAGTATACAACTAATGGCCATATTTTTAAAATGTGGATGAAGCAACTCGCTCAACTTCACACAGGAGCTCTATGGCTGAATTAAGATTTTACTCTAACCCTCCAGAGCAGCAGCCAAACAGCTCTGGCCTTAAACTAACCTCTTTTGGTGTTATTCTCTCCCTTCCTCATCTACTAAATTTCATCCATAACTTCAACAGTTATGAGGAAGCAGATCTAAAGGAAACAAACTCATTAATTTGCACACCTGGATTATTTTCCTAAATGCTAAGTGGTCTTCCTGAAAAAAACAAGTGTTTTATGGATAAATAAACAGCCTGAAATGATATCAGCATATGCTGTTTTAAGGCAGAAATTTAACATGACCAAAGTGAGTTTGCACCAACTTCAGTTCTGGAACTTCTCACCTGTTGAGATTTGCAATGCATAATTGTCAGAGAATTCAACATTTCCAGAATTTTCATTTCAAGCAGTTTCAAATATCACTGTAAGAATTAATTTTTTTGTCTCCATCATCACATATATATATATGCAGCTTCAAACTTGAGGACCTCCTACTATAGCACCTGTTAATACTAAACAATGTCCAACAATTGCTGTAAGGGCAGTTCTTCACCACAAAACCAACAGTCTATGAGATAACCATATGAACATCACACAATGAAGAACTACAGTGCAGCAACAAGAAAAAAACCTACCACTGACATCTACCAGAAACTTCTCTATCACCTCAGGAAATCAAGCTTCTTTCAGTTTGAACAATACTGGAAGATAACACTGTTTACTTTATTTGATATGAACGAAAGTATAGCTGCAGAAGTTTTTACAAATCACAATAACATCACATTGCAGTCAGCATTTTGCCAAGCAAGTTCATAAAAAATAAATATTGGTTTGCACTTCTATTTAAAAACAGCATTCAAAAGCAAAATGAAAACTCACCTCATTTCCACCAACAGCTTTGGTTAGAATCACTGCAGAAGACACAGGAGGTGGCATGCAGCCTACTGTCTGCAAGCTGAAAACAACAAAAAGACATGTTACTCTCTTCACATAATACAAACACTATGCAACCTAAAACCTTAAAATACCAAATAGATTATTGTTTCAACTCAGCTATCACCTGCACAACCAAATCAGTTCACATCAGTTACAGCTGCCAGGATTTCTATGCCATCTCTTGTGAATAATCACAGCAGAGAATCATGGCACCATTTAAAAAGGCCAACATTCACTGCTTTATGAATTCATGTCTGCATCTGTAGTACTGTATCTACCATTCACAAAGGTATTGACACATTTGTCCAAAAGACAATTGAATCATCTGTCCTGATGTAGTACAATTCTCAGTGTTTCAAGATATTCGTAGCCATTCAGAGAAAAAAAAAAAAAAGAGTAAATCCCTGTTATCTTGAAAAAGCAGTTCAGTGACATAAACATCTACTTCTAAGAGGACTAAGAACTGAACTCACTATTTTAGTTTCTCACTATACTTTGATTTTCATCAGCTCCTACTAAAAGAAAAAAAATTTTTTTTTAATTTCCTGAACAGTAAAAAGCCATCAAATGTTTACTTTTTATGCATGTTTTTACTTCATGGTAACATTACTTGTCTTTCATTAATCACTACATTAAAATCTTTCTCCTAAATTTTAGGCATCTGAAATACATTATTATTTGTAATTTTTTCCCATTGTTTGTGCAGCAGTTATCAACATACATAGCAAAGGTCAGTTTTCTTCTGTTTTCAAAGACATTCCACCAAAACCAGTTACTACAAAAATTAGCTGTATCAGTTGTGTATTTAGAAACAACAAGAACACAGATTACACAATAGATTACAATTCAATTTGGGACTAATTAAAACAGGCTTTCAGAAAAAAAAAAAATGCACTGACTTAGAAAGAACAACTTTAATGCCCAAATAAAACAAACTGCAAAAATCCCCCAAAGCATGAAATCCACATGTTTGCAAGTATTAGTGTTTGAGCCAATATTCTATTCCAGATCAACTACCTGCAATGAACTACATTGCACTTGTAATTATGTTAGCTCAATCCTGAGAAATAAAGTGTATAGAAAACAGAAGGATTAAATCCAAGGAATGGAGACCATACAGTAGTGTAAATGATGTGCTGCAAATACACAAAAAGGTTAAATGGAAGAAATAGGTAAATGACAATGACAGTATTCAGTTTGCCAGCTACAGACACTGTGGAAAAAGAAAGAGGAAAAAAAAACCAATGTAAGCATTACATAAAATCCAACCCCAAAGTGCCAAGCACCACCGTGCATGAACATTGTATTTAGGCTACAGTGAAGTAAGCTACTGAAGCAGGGAGTTGTCAGCACTTGATAAGCTTGTATTGAAAAGAAATACAGGAAAAAGAAATGGCACAGAAAGTTTGGAAATATATATGAAAATACAGAGAAGACAAACACATAGCAATTTTGATATCCATTCCCTACAATGTTTCTAATAGCACCATCTGTGGTCTCTATGGTCTCTTGCAAGTCAGCTCCTGGAACTTCTCAGCTGCACTACTAAGGGGTAGATTAAGTTCAAAATTAACCAGAGAGGTATGAAATGTGTGCAAGACCATTCTTCTTAACTGGCAGGGAGTTTTCACACTACAATAAAACAATTTCCATGAACCCTCTCAAGTTTAATAATAAATTTAGAATTAAAAAAAAAAAAATCACTCTCAAGCTTCAGTTTTAAATATCATACATTAAAGCTTAGTACACACTAAATGGAAATACTTTAACCAGGTGTATTGAAATATGAACTTTATATTTTTTGCTTGCTCTTTATCAACTACACCTAGCACTACCAATATGCAAACAAATTACTTTAATGGCCAGCATATTAGCACAGAGAACAGTGAACAGAAACATTTCACCAGCTCCAGCCATGCTACAAACACTAACATCAGGAGTCAAAAACTTGAGGAAAGGCAATAAATAGTACCTTTTCTGATAACAGATAATAGACAACTCTTTCAAAGAGGTGTTGTCAGTGCAAACTCTGGTTACCTAACAAAAATGTAACTCAAAAGATGCTTGGGATTATTTCAGTTTCTATTCTATTTTAAGTATTTCAGAACCACTGCAAAATAACAAATCTGCTAATATCACAGGGAGGAGGTGGGGGAGGAGAAACTATAAAACCCCACAACTGTAGGAACACAGAAGAAAAGATGGTACCACCTCAATCAACCTCCCAAAGAATATTCACAGAAAAGCAGACCATTATAGAGGTGAGAGAATCTACCATTCCCTCTGAAGCAAGATAGGATATTATCAGTACGCTTGACTTGCACCCTTTAGGCATAACCTTGGTTAGAGAGCAGCAGACAACTGTAGTCCCCAGGGGAGCTACCTTGCCAAAGGGTGCTACGCATCTTTGGAAGAATATGCCATTTTTCCAGCCCTTAGAGAAACAAACTAACTCCCAGTGCAAGCTATGCTAAACATGAGTGATAACAAAGTAACTTTGACAAAGCCTGTCCTGTTTTCGGCAGGATACTTCAGTGTTTCTAGGGAATAAAAACCACAGCTGTGGAGCATTAGATGAACTTCTGGTTACAAAGAGTGATCAAGACACAGGTAGTTCCTCAAACCTGCTCCTCATCCTCCTCTCACTTATCTACACAGGGACATGCAAGTACTTGCTTTAAAATGCGTTGTTCTAGAAGTAGGGTAGAGCTCAATATCTTCTACATCCACACAACACTGAAGGTACAGCTACCATCGGTCTTCCTTTGCAGTGAATGCATTTAGAACCACGCAAGGACTGTTGCTCTGAGTGCCTCCTAAACAGCAGTATTTATCAAGAGAAAACTGTTTAAGAAGAAAAAAAAAAACCCAACTAAATACTTCCACTAAAATTCTCAATCTGAGTACTCTTTCAATGAAGTCTGAATACAATACTTACTGCACTAAAATGAAAAACAGCCTACACAGAAATAGCACTCAAGGAACAAGTGCTTGAAACAAGTAGGAAGGCAGCTTGAAACATAAAAGAGAATACAACTTCCCTGCCTGAATGTGGACATGTCTTAGTGAAAAAAGGGGCTCCCCATTTAAAAAATACATATATGTGTAGCTTGACACACAGCTTCACAGGCATGTATGCATACACATACATTTATGCATGTAACAGATCATGTGCTTTAAATACTCAGAATCAAAGTGCCGCAAGATCTCAGGAAAAAAAGGATGAGAAGCGCTACAATAAACAAAAACCAAAAATCCCTTGCATCTTGCACTTCAGAAACCGAATCTCTTATGGATCATGAGAGAGCTTCGTCTCACTGTAGAAAATTGCATCTCTTTTCTAGCTGAGGAAAAGCCTCATAGTGATTCCTGACAATGATTTTAGTTCAGAGAATAACTGAATAGCCAAATGTTATTTCCTTGATGTACTACTACTGATAAACAAAATAGTGCTAACTTTTAAATTATATCATGTCATTGATATGAGATCGTATCATTGCTTATTGATATCTAAAGGGCATATGTCAAGAGGATGGGGTCAGACTCTTCTCAGTGGTGCCCAGTGGGTGACAGGACATGGGGCAATGCACATAAAATGGAACATAGGAAGTTCCACCTGAACATGAGGAAAAACATACCTACTCAGAAGGTGATAGAGCACTGGATCAGGCTGTCCAGAGACTGTGAAGTCTCTCCTTCCCTAGAGACAATAAAAACTTGTCTGGGCATATTGCTGTCCACCCTGCCCTGGATGAACCTGCTTTGGGAGGGAGGCTGGACTAGATGACCCCCAAAAGTCTCTTCCAACCCCTACAGTTTGGATGTGTATCTTTTGGATCACTTCATACTTGATGGAACACTTGGAGAAGTTTCTTAAAAACAAAACAAAATGCTCTTCTAGGTTTAAGCTTTGTAAAACAAACACGAGCAGCTTTATCGATAAACTGTTAGGAACAGGGAACTCTCCCCAAGCAATGTTTCACAAAGCAGTAAGAAGTAAAGGGGATTCTTTCAGTAGTTTTCTGAAGTAATTGATTTTTGCATTCAAACATGCCGGTATAGCTGTAGGGAGCTAGGTATTGACCTTTGATTCTGAAAAAGCTTTTCAGCTATAAGCTTTTTCATAACATCTATTGTTACTGCACCATCAATGCAACTTTGGAAGCACAGATCAGCAGACAACACATAAGATTTAAAACCCACTGTTTTCATGGTAACTTAACTTCTCCCCATCTCATAGTTCTCCTCTTACAAAAACTTGGGCTTTTTACTCTCTTGGGCTTTTACCTCCTCATAATTTAGCTACGAGCAGATACTGCTTTTCCTTCAGTATTCCTTTTCCTTCCCTTCCCATTCTTATTGAAAGGCTTAGCACTTCAGCTGCATTTGCTGAAATAGAAAGCTACAGTGTTTCAGGCTCCCTGCATATGAAACTAACTGACCAGACTTTCTAAAAATGAGACCACACTCTTGAAAGGACAATCTTGTGCACGCACTGTTTCAACAGCAAAATGCTGAAGCACAAAAACAACCAGCAGAATCTGTTCACAATGCAACACCCACTGCAGCCTAAACAGCCCTTTAAGAAGACAGCTACAAACATATTTCACTCCATTATGCTTAAACATACCCTTTTAAAAGCCATTCATTTATAGGTGTGATTGATAATAGCTGAAGAAAGAGCCATATTGCTGTTGGGAAGAACACAAGTGTAAAAATCTGGACAAAAAGGTGTAGTTTCACATGCATCAAAGCACTTGTCAGCTCCTGCAAAAGAAAAAGAAGAGAGGAAGTTGCAGTCATAATAGCTGAAGTAAGATCACATTTGTGCTTTTAAAACTAGGATCATCTTTACAACACAAAGAAAGTGCATGTCAAAAAGGCACCTTTCGGGATCATCTGATCTCCTCTTTAATAATGAAGTACATCTACACAACATAAAAGCTCTGTCTGCTCCTGGGCATTTTTCCAAAGGAATTGTCCACCACTTCAATAGCAGTGTAGCTCTACTTAGTGTAGCTTTTCTGCAGGCAGCCTTCGCACTTTGTCACTGCTTCAAAACCTGTGTTAACTGTGCTGTCAGCCTGTTTACTTTATTGACTGCTGATATTAAGAGAAAGGAAAACTTGTAGTGTCCACATGATTTCAGGTTTCTCTACTCTAAGGCAAGCCACAAACTGCAATTCTTATTTATGCTGGGAGAAAGGGATGTTCAGATTACAGATGTTCACAAACAATGACTTGAGGTGGGAACTTTTTTAAGACTAACAATCACAAAAAAACAAAGTAATCTGTAGCAAATTTTGATTATTTATTGTATCAACAGGCAGCAAACATACAGACAAAAAATTATGAAAAACAAGGATATAACAAGCTAACAATAAATAAGCCATAAAATTCAGAGAAATAAAGTGCAAAACACTGCTGGAGACAAAAGAAAACAAAATGAAACAGAAGTAATCTTAAATAGAGTAAGAGCACTCCAGAGATGTGATCAAGTATCCTTATGCAATAAACTCTTCAGTTCGTTCTGCGCTTCTGGTTCTTTAGGGGCACTCCAAGGACCCTGAATACAAGAAAGAGCCTTGTACATCTCAGCTCATTTCAACTCCCATAGATTGAAAAATTCCTTTTTCCCTCTCTCTCAAAATAACTTGCACTCCTTTCAAATAAACAGTGCAACAGGAAAAAAAATGATGGCGCTTTTATTCAAAAACTAATTTGTTAGGATTCTCCAGATATCTGGCATCCCACATGCATTAAAAAAACAAAAACCCAAACAACATAAAAGTGTATTTCCACATACAGCAATGAAGCAGCCAGTCTTCAAATGTCACACTCAGCTTCAAAACAGTTTAACTGTTATGAAACAATCAAATATTGCATTTTTCCACCATTCAAATGCAAACTGATGCTATTACACACCTGCAAGTATTAGCAATTCAGCACTGTGACCTTGCTTTTTTATTTCTTTTAACAGAATTATCACCCAAATTTGTGTTAGGGGGAAAAACAAACCTTCCATTAAAAAAATATACATCCATTCATATCCTATCTGAAAGTTATACAAAACACGGACTTGAAATGCTCACCTTGATCTAGTTTTACAAAGAAAGTATCATTACATTTAGTGCTTGGTTAACTGAATGAAAGAAAGCAAGTATCACTCTGCATGAAAAAACAGACCTTCTTCATATATAATCCAGCACACTACCCATGGTGTTATGAATAGGTTCATTAAAGTAACACTTCGTTTTATCTCAAAAAGAGCACAAAAATGTAACACATTAGTAGTTTAAACTAACTTCCTTGTGTTAGTTTCCTTGTGAAGAAAAGATATGAGGAAATATCTATAGAAAAGCATACATTCAAAAAGTAAATAATACAATTGAGAAAACCAAAGCAAGTCACTTTCTTCAGCAAAGCTGCTGATTCCCCCTCCTTTCCTGCCTAGGCACTCCAGTCCAGATTTCCTAGTGGACCAACCTATGAAGGCACCCCCAAACTAAGCACCATCATACACAGAGAAATGCCCTTTACATTTAATCATTTCACAATTGAAAAACACCTTGAAAACAGATAATTTAAAGAAAACTGTGATGCTTTCAAAAGCAAAATCCTAGACAAAAACGTGGGAAATTTGGTAGAGAGCAAGGAAGGAGATTACAACACGGCCCATAAAAGAATGACATGTCAGTGGAACAGCTCTCGGTA
Organism: Turnix velox; assembly: GCA_013400935.1. NCBI lineage: Eukaryota > Metazoa > Chordata > Aves > Charadriiformes > Turnicidae > Turnix > Turnix velox. The sequence goes on along the minus strand of VZTY01029714.1, from coordinate 35,216 downwards.
GATTTAAATTACCAGTCTATAAAATGCCTCTAGGACCTTTTAGAATTCCTTAGACAGTATCATAGGACAAACACTGAGGTAAAACAGCCTTCATTTTTCTTAAGCAATCTACGAGGGCCTGTCCCAAAATGCATCTGCCTTCAAACAAGCAGAAGTGTCAGAAAAGTTAGGGCAGCTGCTAGTTATGACCCGGTTCTGCACACCAGGGAGAGCAGATTACCTTGTCTTTCAGGCCCTCTAGAGAGCTAATCCTGGCCTCTCGCTAGTCAGCACCAGTGGCTACTGCCATTCAGTCATGCCTAGGTGATCATAGCTGGACAGGGCAAACACGCAGAGCAGTGTTTTCGGTACCTTGTCAAATTCCTCCTTGAAATGGATAACTCCAGCATGTTATTTAATTTCTGGGGCACTACAGGAACCATTTGCTTTACAAGAGCAAGCTATCCAGTCACTGCAAACTGAGAAAGCATTATATTAGGGTAGATGCGAATGTTTCCTGTCATTCTTATACAGTGATTATTTCTACAAATGCAAGAGGACCTCAGTCATCTCCAGATTTGAAAACACAATAAAATTTCATTTGTTATATTGTTCATGTGGCAAAATTTGCAATATGTAACAAGGCCCTGCACAGACCAGCTCTCTCTGAAGACTGCCAATTGTTTTGCAAAATACTTCTTCCTGATTGCACCTTAGCATGTGCTTTCCCAGCAGATAAAAACAAAAACATAACCTTAAAAGAGCATCAACTATTTCTATTTCGTCTCCTACAACAGAAGGCCTCTGTTAACACTTAAATTTTTATAATTCCATAAAGCATGTCAATCACTAGTTTCAATCCAACTAATACACTAGCCAAGTAAAACAGCCAAGTCATGAACTAAGAAAAGCAGAAACAATTTGCTTTGCAATCAAATAAAAAGATATATTAATTTCTTAATTTCAGATTGCACTTTAAACAATCCAAACATATCCCAAAGTATTTTAACAAAATCATGATCTGGTCTCCTAGGACATTTAAGAATAGTTTTTAACATACATTTTGGAAAGTAACAGCACAAGGTACAATGAGTAAAATGTTTTTCTTCCTCTTTATCTTCCGACTTCAAGGGAGCAATTCAGCAAAGTCTCAGCTTCTTGATGGAACATAAAGATGATATACAGCACCAGTCCTAACTGATGCTTCCAAATCAACCCAAGATCAGCTACTTGGACATAAACATCAGCTCCTGTGTAAAACCTTTGTTTACATTAAAATATTGCTTTTACAACCACAGATGAAAAAAGGTTACACAAGTTCAAAGCAGAACATGACACACTGCCCAGGAGCCTGTCAGCCAAGCCACCTTCACTAGAAAAAGTTAAAAGTACAGCAGTATCAAAACTTTAACCAAGACTTTGATAATGCTATTGATTTCAGATTCACAGATGCTTTACAAATATAAAGCTTCAAGGATACAAACTGATGAAAAGGAAAGAAGTTTCACATTTTTCTCTCAGCATATAAAGAACTCCCAACCCTGAAAGGAGAAAACTCCACTTCATTAGCACCACACAAGTTTTGTGTTTTGGTCCTCTTCACTATGGAAGAAAGTGCTTCTCCACAGTCTGTTTCCATTAGGATTAATGACTGTCCCAGGTAAATAATAACATGATTCTTCCTGCCTCTTTGTAAGATCACAAGGCTCTAAATACCTGCTGCAGAATTAATTAAAGTTATTCACTTCACTTGTAGCGTGTCCTGGCAGAACTAGAGACCAGCAAACACAAGAGAGCGCTGCCATCAATTCAAAACCACCTCCATTTGAAACTTTACCACTATAACCATGATTCGGGTACAGAAACTTTTTTGTTGTTGAATGCACACTGTTCATCCAAATCCCAGACTGCCCAGAAGATAACTGGACAGACAATACGATGACTCTTTGCAGCATTAGTATCATGCAACATAAGAATGGCACTGCCTACTTGCACAGCTAAGAGTGTAAAAGGAATCAAAAAACTAGCCTAGCAGGGGCATGCAGTGCTTCATTTCAACTCTGGCTGCATCTTGGCATGTAGCCATCATTTCCTCTATCCTTGTTTCTTTTACACATCTACCATGACACCTTCATCACTTCTTACTCCCAGACCACTCCCCTCGAAAAACATGTGACAAAACTTGAAACAATATGCGATATGTAGGCACTTCAAGTCCACAACTAAATCTTACAGGAAAAGATAGACAAGACCTGTATATTGTCCTTGCCTCTGCAGAACCCTTTTGTGTTGATACTAGCTATTGCCCTGCTCCTACCCAATACAGAAACTTAAAGTAACCATATATCCACTAACATCAGTCCTATAGTGAGTAGCCTAAATAGTTTTGCTTAGAGATCACAGCAGGAGGCAGGCAAAGAGAGCTCACACCTTCTCCCCGTATCCTACAGTGGCATGGGGACTCCACATAGCCCCTTCCTTGCCAAGTTCCCTACAAAGTTCTACCCTAGGACAATCCAGTTTTACGGACCGTTCCTCAACTGAGCAGTGAGGAAGTCAAGGTGCACTAGGCAAGACAGAAGGCAAGGGGCTCCAGTATCATCCTGACTTGGGTGTGGGAAACACTCAGGGTGTAGATCCAGTCTCAAAATTGTGCTTGGCAATTCCATTTAATTAAAGTCCTGTAAAGTCAAGTGATCCGCTCTCTATGGATTGAGAAAATTCATTCACATTCTCCTACTCACCACCTTCATTACTTTGTGAAGAATTTATTGAAATCTGAAATTCTGTAACTTAAATATTTATCACCTCCTGTGAGTCGTTCTCCCAGCATCAACAACAGTGAAGAAATTAAATATCCCAATTACACTCATACCTGACCAAAAGCAACACTAAACTTTTAAAAAATAAAAAGAATGAAGCAATAAGAAATTACAGTACCTCGGTTTTCAAGGAGAGTCCACTGTTAAAGAATATAGCTGAAACAGCAATGTAAGTTATGGTAATTTCTGGTTTCAAGGGTCCTAAAAAAATAGACACAGAGAACAAAATTAACTACAGTCAAAGAGATAATGGAGATAATGATATACATATATTGCATCAAAAAATACCTGAAGAAAATCTAAACTTCACAGTCTTATAAAAATAATGGGGTTTCTATTAAATTACAGAGAACATGCTATTAATTTTGAAATAAAAGCAAATACCAGTGAATGGATGCTGAGATATGATATGATGTAATATAAACTTGGCTTCCCTGATTACAGGCCACTGCAAACTAATGGGTAAATTCTGTAACTGCAAATTTTTTTCCACAGTTCTGTCACCAGGGTATCCCTAAAACATCAGCAAACTCCAACCTTATGCTCAAAATAAAAATATTAGCTTCTTTCCCCACAGAGCCATCAATATACCCTTCACATATTTATCTCTCAGTTCTTCCGCCACAACACAGAAAAAACCCTATTGACGGAATAGGGGGGCAATATAATTCTGCATTATTCCCGCACAACAGGGCTGTGGTTCATTCCAGCCCTACAATAACACATTTCAAAGAGACTACTGCAGTCCAATCAGTAAGGGCAGATGCCTGCACCTCCATGCATTCCACAGTATTAAAGACTTACATTTGTGTTTATATTTTTTTTTATTCTCCCTATGGGAAATACAAAATCCTTTTCACACTCCTGTAAAAACTATGAATTCTCTTAATACACTTTGCCTTCAGAGGCCATCAAGTACAAAACATATATACACTAATTTTTTCACAAGCCAAGAGATATTTAGTATATTAGAAATAAAATACTGGCAGTCTGCTTAGGAACTAAGTAATATCCTAACTCTGCAATATGCAGTAAGTTGCCATGAGCAAAACTGCAGCAGCAAACAAGAGAGCTTTTACTTGATACTCCAGAAAAGAAGAACCTTTCTGCTCCCCAGGATGAATGACACTTTGATGGCCACACTGGAGCAAGGTCAACGATCCTTAAATTAGAGGGATTTGATCACACGCTGAGGCTAGTCATATTTGTATCTCAAGTTTTTTAAACCCAAATTCTATTTTCTGAGAAGAATCTGTTGGATGAGACACTAAAATTATGTGTGTTGAATAGAAAAAATAAACCAAACAAGCTAAATGAAGCATAGGTTAAAACTAAGTGGGAAATGCAAGAGTTAAAAAGTTGCAACAAAGCACGTGGCTAATTGCAAAATTATGGCATATTAACTGAACAGCCAGGAAAGGGGGAAAAAAAGCCACAGAAAAAATATAATTTTACAGAAAATTATATTATATAGAGACAAAATTATATAATTTACCTAGTCTTTTAGAAAATCAGAGCACATATGTTACATGCACACACACACCAGGCAATCAGGTAGTGGCTTCGTTTAGTCTAAGACAGGGGTTCTTCCAGGACTCGGTTTCCCTGTTTTAGGGTTTTTCACTCAGCTACCTGAACTCCTTTGCACAGAAGAAACCACTACTAGAGCAACCGCATATTCATGGAGCACAGGGAACTCCAGTCAGACAGGAACCACTTCATCTCCTGGGCAAAAGACCGTTCAGGAAAGCTCTTTTCACAAAGGAACTAAATAGACTCATTCATCAAGCAGGAAAACAAACATAAAGGGCCTGGCTTGTGCCTTGAAGGTGCCACAACACAAATCTTTGTCATTTGTGGCACAGTGTTACACTGGCTTGGATGCTGGACAACCAAAACCACTCAGTAATGCCTTAGAAATTACAGTGCCTGGTTTTGTCAATTGGAAGATGACAAATTAAAGTGTTCTATGTGCTGATTATTTCCAACTCCCCCCATCTTTATAATCTTTTTTTCAAGTTTTAAAATGAGCACTGAGTTTAGATAGCTTCAGAAGAGGGATACTACTTTGGGAAACGTGCTCATTCAATAAATGCTTACAAATCTTTCAAGCAAGATGTTCCAGGAACACTACCATGCTGACACCTGACATATCCTTGCAGTAGGATAATTATGTGCTCCATCATAGTGCTTCCAACACGTGAACTAAAAAAAAAAATAAATCATCCTGTGTTCCTTTTAAAAGAGTACCCCACATTGCTACTAACAATTAACATGACTATCAAGCCAGAAAGGACTATTTGCAAACCACCTGATACTATCAATTCAAAACAGTCTTTAAGGTCTGCTGAAGACATATCCTGGATCCTGAGAGAAGCCCCATGTGAGTCCTATTCACCCCTGCAAAACAGCACGCAGATGTTAGAACAGATCCTTGCACTGCACAAATTAGCCTACCCTGAACTCCATGGAGCCTTAGCTGCCACAGCAAGTGTTCAGAGACGTATTTTTTTGTAATAATTTTCTATTTTTCACAGAAACTAAGGTGAGGGAGAAAAAGGCTGGCTCCTCAGTGAGGAGCTGTCTATCCTCAAACTTCATCTCTGTTAAGAAAAAAAAAACCAAAATACATCTATGTGTATAAAAGCACAACTACATTCTTCCTCCTCTCCAAATTGTCAAAGCAACTTTGTCCAAGTGTTCTACATCCTTTTTTTTTGATCTTCAGAGATTGATAAGAAAAAGAACATATAAAAATTCACTTGTTCTTGAAAACTATTAATATCTGGAACTGAAGTTACAGTGGAAACTAACCAGAAGATGCCGCCAGCATCTATACTTAAACATACACTATTTATTTTAAAATAACACTAGATACTTCAGGAGGTTCTGTTACAAGAAACACACAAGACTTCATTACTTAGAGAAGGAGAGATCTTTCTTCTAGTTTGTTTACACCACTAATTTGAGACCATCATTCTGGCACAGGGTCACTTTCACTCTTTCCTCTGATCTTTCAAGAGGAAGCAAGAAGGAATATTAAAGAAAAAAAAAAACTTTAAAGTGAAAGTGTGCTATAATAAATTTTAATAAACTAAACCCTTATATAGCAGAAATATAGCACCCGAGATCTTACCACAGTATAGATGAAGCTACACCTCTGGAGTAGCTCCCAGGAGGCAAGCATTCATAGACTCAACTCCAATGACTTGGAGTTGATGAAGTTAAACAGGAGTACAATGAAAGTAAGTTGCTAGCCCGTTTTCACTACTACTAATCCAAAGAAGAGCAGACTACTATTGAAGCAGCTGGCAAAGATTCAAACAGGAGTATGCCTGGAAGTGTTCCTCAGGTGGCTGAGGAGCAGTGACCGATTCCCAAGGCAGGGCAGGCGAGCTGCTGGCAGCCCAGAGAGCCAAGCAGGGCTCGGAGGGCTCGCTTGTAACCCGCACCCCGGGGAAACTCCGCTCCTAAAGTTTTTCAGAGGATACCCGAGGGATGTCCCCAGCGAGCGACGGTGTTCCCGGCGGCACAAGCGACCGCAGGGATCTCCTCCCCCCTCCAGGCGCCGGTACCAAGGTGGCCCACTCCCCTCTTCGCTGCCGCCACTGGGCCCACCTCGGTCAGACCCGGGCCCGCACTATCCAAAAGCGATGGCTGTAGAGGGTAAGAGGGCAGCGCCGGCCGCTGAGAGCTGACAAGGTACCGCCACCCCCCACACACAGAAGGCT